>JAXQQM020064953.1:0-64251 GCA_034641835.2 Pinus albicaulis | reverse complement strand
AAAGCAAGAGGAAGCCAAGTCTAAACAGAAAAATGTTAAAATAATAATCTCAGACATAATTCACAAAGGCTCCCATCCTCTCCATATATAGCAAGTGACCCTCTTCACATTGGGTTCCATTCATATGTGCCACCAAGCTCATGCAAGTTGTCCTCCACTCAAACTGTGTTGTTCATCAAGGAGATTCAATGTATCTAGACAATGTTGTTGACTTGGTCAAAGTTGACTAAATCAACATGATTCAATCCCTGTTCACACCCAAAGGTGCTCAATCCAACTGCTTATTCTTCCTCCTTTCACATTAGGAGTGTTATTATTCCTTCTAAAGAGGTTAATGGGCCTCTCTACCCATTTATTCACCTACCTAGTGATAAAACCAACTATAATATTCCATTTATATGAAGGCTAAATTTTAGGAATATTACAGTCCTCCCCTCCAAAATGTTTCTTGTCCTCAAGCAACTGTAAATGTGGAGCAAAATTCCTCCCCTCCTCTTCTTGTGGCCTCCTCATCAATAGTCCCCACCACTGCTCAAAATAATCTACTACAAATCTTCCCTCCAATGTTTCCTCCCAAGTATGCAAAACCACATGGCTCACATCATAGAAAGGTGGAAGGTGTAAGTGAAAACCTCCTTGCTATCCAATGGCCTCCTCAAGGTAGGAGTGATGACAAACATGGGGAATCTCATTTCCAATGAGTGACTCGCCCACCCATGCTATCATCCAAATGAAATGAGCCATTCTAGGTAGCTCATCGAAGAAATCATCAATCCCGAGTTTGTGCAATGTAGTGGGGCTGCAAGGAGAGTTTAGATTGTTCCATTCAAGTTGTTGCTAATCTTGGTCTGAAATGACGTGGCCTCCAAGAATGGCCCAAGTTACCCAAAAAAATAATCCAGCCATGAAGTGCCTCCTCCAAGAACTCAAGTTCTCCAAATGGCTACTCCCATATGAAGAAAATATATGTGATGTGGCAATCATGGTTTTCCCATTGCTTCTCCTAAAACATACAACATGTAAAGTAGTGAGAATCATACTCCCAATGGGCATCTCCAACTCATATCCCACTCTCCAAACAAAGCTCCCCATGAACGTAAAAATATCAGCAATACATGGAAGAAAAAACCAATGGAAACAAGTTGTCATATGACAACCGGAAAGTGGATCAAGGTCCCACACATGGAACCAGTGCAGTGCATCCTTTTCCTGCATAAAAAAAACTAATAACAAGTGCTCTCCTAGCTACTTTTTTTCTGCCACAATCATTCTATAATATAGAAGCATGAAAGTACAATGTGGTGTCAATGGTACACACCAAGAATCATGTGGCTTCCCCCACAAACCACCAATAAAATAGCCAATCTCAATGCTGAAAATGGCTTAAATTACATCATCATAAAATATGCAAGAGGGGATAATCATCCTTGGTACAACATGTTTCTCATATAAAGTAAACAAGTGCAAAACATAATGTGGAATTATACCTTCTCCATCATGTACTTGGGATCTTGAGCTGAAATGGCTCAACCGGAAATTCTCCCTAACCTCCAAAGAGTAGGGAACTGGCTATGACATACTCTCTATCACCATCCGGGCTATGCATCTCTCCATATTCTGAAATATATCATGCTAGATGCCCTCCCAAATGAACTCCTCTACCAAGGAAAGATATGCATCAAAGTGCATGGAAAGGAATTCCTCATGTGCTGCATGTAGCAGCTTCTCCTTGAGCTCTGAAGCTCTAGTGAAAAATACTCTACCATAAGAATATATGACCACATCCTCCACCATATATCTATCATCTACATCAGGGTCATCAAGAATCATGCAAGCACCAAGATCCTTGGAGTACTCTACCAAGAGTTGAGACCTCCAATATGGATCAATACTCCTAAGAGACAACGCTGATGATCTGCAATGTGAAGCTCTCCACATTCTGCTGTATTTTCCTTTGAAATCCCTCATGCCAAATTAATCCTCCAAATTGATACCATGCCCATCATACAGTTGCTCATGCTAAAAAATAAGTAGTGATCTTTGGAAGTTGGCCTCCCATGAGAAGCTCCCATTCAAAAAGAATCTCCCAATCTTGGCCAATGCAAGCATGAGTGGCCTCCATATACTCCAATGTATGGAGGATTCCTTCCTCAAAATAAGTACCCTCTGTTTCTCCAAATCCATGGAGAAGCTCCCTTGCACCATGAAGGTGCCATCCACCATCACTACAACAACTTTTGTCAGCGCAATACATATAGTGAGAGTGGGTGGTGTGGAAAATGGGAGAGTGCCCCCCTCCTCCTTAAGTCTATCCCAAACTCTCTGCGTTGTACTAGACTCCTCCAAAGTCTTCACCTCTCTGAAATCTAAGAGGGGTGAACCAAATGGCAAGATGTCTCTTACCAACTCCAGATCTGGTGGCCTCCCATGTGGAATGCCTCCATGTAGTGAGACATCAATGTCAAGAGTAGACTGTACATATGGTTGGGCAACCTTGCCCTTGCCCTCACAACATTAATTAGTCTGCCTCTTCCATGCACCAGCTCTCTGAAATAGATAGAGGTGTGTGCTCCTCGTCAAATGATGATGACCTTCCTCCCTACCTTCTCCTTCAATCAGTAATATCTCACAATCATGATGCTCACTGATTGTGCTTTATCTTCCATATGTTAGATCTTGGGGAATATCTTGCAATGACACAAGAATTCCTCCTGTTGGAGCATGTTCTCTTCTTTCCTTTGCATGAGGTACTAGATATGATATAGATGTGACAGCGCTATAACCCCCATCCTCCTCTTCCTCTTCAATATGAATGCGAGTCATCTGCTCAATAAGAGGATCCTCTTTTGAAAAAGGAACCTTCATGCCCTTGTATAGACCAATCTAGGGTTCTAGATTAGGATCAATTTATTGTCAACCAAGGTAGGTAATCTTAGAGGCATGTGTCTAATGTTTATATACCTAAAAGGATTTGTTCTATTTGCTTAGGTAAATGTTTATTGTGATAGGCTCCAGTACTCTTTTACAAGAGATTGGAATGTGGTTCCTTTCACACTTTAAACACTTATGTAACTAAATCTGATCTACTATTCTAAAAATAGAGTGCTACTAATCTGAGTTTTCAATCCTCTTACACGGTTATATTTCACAAAAAATCTTTCAAAGTAACACACTAAAGCATACTAAAAAAAAAATTCATTAAAACAGAGATCACAGAAATGATTTGAGGATTCAATACTCAATTAAACCTCTTACAAGGACTGTTCATTAATTTTGCAATTGAATTCTCAAATTACTACTATGAATCATGAAATAACAATGATAAATAAAATCACAAGCACTTCTAGTCAAAATCGATGAACTCAAAAGCATGAAAATGAAATAAAATACTAATCAGATCTGAATACTAAATCTAATAGAAATGTAAAGAAAGTGTACCAACTTCACATGGGGGCCCTTCCACGCTTTGAAGGCACACTTGGAAAACTTCAATTGATGAGAGCGCTAACTAAAAAACACCATAAATGATGAGATTCTGTTTCTGATTAAGATCTGGGAATGAGTTACATAAAAAACAGAGTTCTGAAGCACATATATAGTCTTAAGTCTTCTCTTACATTCATATTATCACTAGCATCCTTTTTTTTATTACATGCTTCCATTCTCTTATTTATCAAAATTACAATCAAAAGAGGCTATTTTCGTTCCTCCTAATCCTAACTGATCTCTAAAACAGATCGAATTAGTTTAGAGTTCCTAATCATAGGCAAAATATCAAGTTCATTCATTATGACTTCAGATTTTTCTGCTAGATTAGCTGGGTTTGACCAACGTTGACCGGCGATTTAGGAGCTTCAAATCTGATACTGGATAGATTTTTCATCATGTGTACATCCTAGATCATGTCCTTGTCCTTCGTTTTGATCTACCTGCTATGCCACATGTCAGAACATAAACCATTTACAAGAAGTTATCACATCTTGTAATTTTCTTGAAAAATTTCAAAATTTAACACAAAAATTCCTTAAATTAAATTTAATGTAAAATAACAATTATAATGCTACATTAATCAATTTCAATAAACTATAAGGGATTTATGGAAGAAAATGGTGGATAAATGATGGAATTGTAGGAGAAAAATATAGCCATAAAACAATACCAACATTTCCCCCCAAACTCAATGATTTAGCATGTCCTCATGCTAACCTGATGTGCTCCCTTTATGTTCTGCTTCTGCTGCTTGTAGCAATACATTTACATTCCTCTGGACTTGAAACTCATGCTTCATGTTCTTATATTTTTCTTTGAGAGCATTTTTCTGTGTGTACCATTTTGTTGCCCATTTGCATATTTCAATTTGATCAGTTTTAAGTTCTTTGAATTTCCTCTTCAATTTCTCATTTTTTTGTTGAATTTTCTTGCTCTAGGCTCTTAACATTTCATTTTCTTTCTTTATGACTTTTTCTAACATATTTGCTTCCATAAGTTCCTCTTTTAGCTCTTCAATTTGTTTCTCTAGCTTTCTCCGTTTCTTGTTTGTAGGTACTAGCTCTTTTCTTTCTCCCTTGTTACTTTCAGTTTCCATTTTTCTTTTTGCTCTGGCTGTGAATTAGCACTGCTTTCAATTTCCATTGGTGTATTTACATTTTGCTCTGGTTGATCATATTGTATTGGATTTCTTTTTATTCTCCTTGATCTCCTTCTGTAAGTAGTGAAAATTTTGTCTTTTGCAATTTTCTTGACATCTTCTTGCCTCATTCTCCTTGTTTTCACACTACTACTGGGTTGAGCAACAGTTCTTGACTTAAATTTAGGGGTTTCTTCATTAACATCAACCATAAACTTTGTGCTTCCTTGTTTCTCCTGTTCATCTTCTTTGGTTTTGATTTGATTGGCAATTAAAAATCCTTCCCATGTTATCTCTCTCTTTTGCAATTCAAATTCAATTAGAATTTTAATCAAACCAAAATGATGCAAGCTTCTATCTTCATTACCCTTTTGTTTCTGAATGGTCTTTGACATTTTAGTCGAACTCTGTAAAAGAAAGTAGGGAAGACTGATAGTGCATTGACCCTTTAAGTGCATCAAGATTTTTATGTGATATAGGTATACTATGCTGTAACACCCTTCACATGGGACAAATTTTTGAAGAATGTATACCATTTCGTCCCATGGGTGGATTAACCAACTTCTAGGAACACCTTTTTTCCAATTAACAGAAGAAACCCTCGACCTTGACATAAATTGAGTCCATGATTTTTCTCTAAATTGCTTGGTTTTGAAATATTTTTCCCCTTCTGGATTGATGTCTAATAACTGAGCTATTGTATCCTCTGAGATTCTGAAAGAGAAATTTCCTATCAAAGCTTTTTCTCCATTAAATGAAAATGCAAACTGTTTTGTAACTTCTTCATTGTTTCCATTGAATTTCTCTAGAAAAGACAACTAGTGTTTTTCCCTCAAAATCTTAACACAGTCTTCATGGTATTTTGAACTATCAAATTTTTCAGGCTCTGCTCTATTTGTCATTTAAAAAATCTCTGTTCTAACCCCTTTTTTATGATCTGTAAAGAAAAAAAAAATTAACCAGGGTTTTTCAACTTGTTACCTCTCTTCTCGCATTCCACTGAGCTGACCTGGCTAACTTCCTTAATTTTCTGAACTTACTTCTTCAAATTTCTGAGTTGCTCTTCAAATTCTGGGCGAAAGTCAAGATTTTGGATAACCCCGACTACTATATCTTCTCCCTTTTTAACACCTATTATCTCGACCTCCTTATTTTTTAAAAAACTCAGGGTCCGAACATTAATTGGCTTTATGAACTCAGAGTTTTATAAAATGAAAACTCAACGGCCGACCTTGATTTTGTTTAATGTCATAAGATGAAATTGCTATGATGATGGCGCAGAGAATAGAGTTTTACTGTCAGAGGCCGTGAGCTTGTTTGCAGGGTCGGAAGGCGTGTCCCAAAGAGTTCAAATCATAGATACAGAGGAACAATAATGATTTGCAGAAGCATAATCATGGTAGCATAGTATGCAAATCGTGTTGGTAATGAAATCATGGCGGATACATTCATAAGCAGATATGGGTTGGAAGATCGTTTTTGTACTTCTGGCTGTCGGAATGAACGAAATCAATTGAGGACAGACGTTTTAACAGATGTCTTCCCATTGGGCGGGTCTTTACATTGGGCGTCTAATAAGGCCGATACTTGTTGGTACTTTGTTGGCAGAGGTCAATTTGAAAGAATGATGAGTTTATGAAAAGGTTTTAAGGGCGTAGGTAGGAATAGGCTAAGGTTTATAATGATGTTATGTGTGATATGAAAATAAAAATGAACGTATAGAAATAGGCAGAGTGGTAATGAAGTGAGCATATAGGAATATTACGAAGAATATGGGTATTAAGGTTTATAAAAAGGCTTTTTGAAATTGATAATAAGCAATCATAATTATTATTTTTAACACCAAAATAATCTAGGAATTTTAAATGCTAAAAACAAATTTTTTCAATACATTACACTTGTTGGCTGATAAAATTCTGATTTTGCTTGTACATGTGTGACTGATCTGCTTGTCTGATCCTTCTCTTCTAAAACAGGGCCCTTTGAAATTGAATATAACAGGTCCCTTAAAATCTGAAGAGCCATGTTTGTGAAGCTTCTTTTATCTTTGGCGTTGATGTAGCCTTGATTAGAATTCTGATAGGCAACCTTTGAAAAATTGTTGAAGTAGCCTTGTGTACTTTTGATGCAGTCTTTGAACAGGGACCTTTACTGATTAGAACAAAACAACGCTTTTATTGAAAAACTGAATTACTGAAACAAATTCCTTGAAAAATTGAGATAGGGAAAAAACCACTGCTTCTTCTCCCCCACTAAGTCTTTGACTTGTCCTCAAGTCATTATTGAATTTGTAAAAAACAGGAAACAAATAGAACAATGAATTCTTACCAGCCAAATGATTGGTTTTTCAGTAAGAATTCGGGTTTAGAGTCTGCTAGAGTCTGGTTTTCACATCTAAACCATTATTTTTTTATTTTATCTTTTATTATATATATATATATATATATATATATATATATATTTTTTTTTTTTTTTTTTTAATTTTTTAATTTTATTTTTTACTTTTAGGAAATTGAAATGACTAAGGTAGAGATATCACAGCTGAAGGCTGTGATATCTCAACCTCCTTTTGCTGAGATACAGTTTGAATAAAATCTTCTTTGCTGATGGGCTTATGATAGAGTTTCAACCTATGTCCATTGACAATAAAGGTGTTGCCTTCTCCATCAATTGTAGTAAGTTTGACTGATCCATTTTCATATACTTGAACTATTTCATATGGGTCCATCCAATGTGTTGTGAACTTGGCTTTATGATCTCTGAATTTGGAGTCAAAGAGTAAAGCCCAGTCTCCTTCTTTAAACTCTTTCTTCTTTATGTGTGAATCATGCCACTGCTTCCTTTGTTTCTGCATTAGAATTGTTCTCTCCTCTGCTTGCTGCCTCATTTCATCTAACTGGTTCAATTGCATAATTCTCTCCTTTTGTGCTTCATTGAGATCAATGTCTAAATCTGCAGCCATTTTATAAGTATGTATCTGAAATTCAATAGGAAGCATTACCTCTTTTCCATACACCAGCTGATATGGTGTAAATCCTGTAGTGTCTTTCCAGGTGATTCTGTAAGCCCAGAATGCATCCTTGAGCTTTTCCTCCCAATTCTTTCTGTTCATTGCTACTATTTTAGTGATAATTCCTTCCAAATTTTTATTTGTAGATTCCACTTGGCCATTGGCCTGTGGATGGTAAGGTGTACTTTTCCTGTGCTTTATTTTATATTTTTCTGTGATATCTTGAACTAGCGTTGAAGTAAACTGAGTACCTTGATATGTTAATATCTCTCTAGGTACTCTATACCTTACAAAATTTTCTTCAAAAATGAAGTTTACCACAGTTTGTTCAGTTGCCCGGACAAGCACTTTTGCTTCAGCCCATTTTGTCACGTAGTCAGTACATACTAAGATGTACTTTTTGCCCTTTGAAGGTGGATTGATGGGTCTTACAAAATCCAGAGCCCATTTTTCAAATGGTTCTAAATGTACTTGGGGCTGAAGTGGCATTTCATCTGAAGCTGTTAGTCTACCCATTCTTTGACAACTGTCACAAATTTTCACATACTTCTTGGAATCCTTAAAAATTGATGGCCAATAGTAGCCAAGACTGAGGATCTTGAATGCTGTCCTTTATGCTGCAAAATTCCCACCACAAGGTTCATCATGACAAGATTTTAAAATATCAATTATTTCATCATTTCTTACACATCTTTTAATAATCATATCATAACCAGTGTAAAATAAATCTTCATTAACCCATGAATATCTAGCGCTTTGTTTGATGAGTCTCTTCTTCTCCTTTGTAGTAAAATATGGAGGTGTCTTTCATGTGGACAAATAATTAGCTAAGTTAGCATACCATGGATCCACTACTTAAATTGCAAATAAATTTTCATCTGGAAAAGAATCTTCAACTGGAACAACCTCACCTGAATTCTAGAGTCTAGAAAGAAAATCTGCCCCCTGGTTCTCTTTACCTGGTCTATCTAACACTGTAATATTAAATTCTTGTAGTAATAACAACCATCTGGTAACTCTGCCATTAGTGATTGGTTTGTTCATTAGATACTTAATGGCAGAGTGGTCAGTATGTACAAAAACCTGATAACCAGTTATATAATGTCAGAATTTATTCACAACATGTATGATTGCAAGCATTTCTTTTTCAGTGACTGTGTAGTTTAATTCTGCAGGTGTTAGATTTTTACTAATAAAATAGATGGCATAATTCAAAGACTCTTCTTTTTGGCCTAATGAGGCACCTACTGCAGTATCAGATGCATCTGTAAAGATGTGAAAGGGTAGGGTCCAATTAGGTCCTTTTAAGACTGGTGTGGTTGATAACTTTTCTTTGAGTGTTTCAAAAGCTTTCTGACAATTTTCATTCCAGTTAAAAGGTGTATCTTTTGCTAGAAGCTTAAACATAGGTAAAGCTATTTTACTAAAATGTTCAATAAACCTTCTATAATAGCTTGCATACCCAAGAAAGCTTCTTACCTCTTTTTGAGTCTTCGGAATTGGCGAATTGACAATGATTTGGATTTTTGATGGATCTACTTTAATGCCTTCAGAAGAAATATAATGACCCAATACTACCCCTTCATTTAGCATCATAAAACACTTTTCATTGCTCAGGTATAGATTAGCTTCAATACATCTCTTCAAAACTTTCTCAAGATTTTCTAATGAATTTTCAAATGAATTACCATACACTGAAAAATCATCCATATAAACTTCAACACACTCATGAACTAAATCAGCAAAAATAGCTAATACAACTCTCTGAAATGTAGCTGGAGCATTATAAAGTCCAAATGGTAAAACATTATAGGCATAAGTGCCCCAGGGACAAGTAAAAGTGGTTTTGTCCTGGTCCTCTAAGGCTATCCTAATCTGGTTATAGCCACTGAAACCATCAAGAAAAAAAATGATGATTTCCCAGCTAATGTGTCCAAAACTTGGTCAGTAAATGTTAGTGGGAAATAATCTTTGAGGGTTGCTTTGTTCAATTGTCTATAGTCGACACAAATCCTCCACTTACCATTTTTCTTAGGCACTACTACCAATGGAGACACCCACTGACTGTCAGAGATGGGATAAATAAAATTGACTTTCAATAGTTTTTGTAATTCATCTCTAACAATATCCTGAAGGATGAGATTCATTCTTCTCTGTGGCTGCCTCACTGGTTTTATATTACTATTTGTGTAAATATGGTGAGTGCATGTTTAAGGATGGATTCCCTGCATATCAGTGTAGTCCCAAGAAAATGCTTTCTAATATTTTCTCAATAATTGAATCAATTTTTCTTCCTGAGATAAGTCTAGGTGAGTGCTAATATTCAATGTTTTTCTTGGACTAATCTCTATGGTCTTACTTTGTGTGTTTGTGATAGATTGAATGGGAAAAATGTTTTCAAATAATATTTGCAAAGAATGAATGGTACATGTTTTTTAAAAACTTTGTGCTAAAAGTTGATCTGTAGCATTGTATTGTTCATTTCTTAATTCTTCAGAAATATCAGGTTGAGAAAGGAACAATTCTACCAAATCATCATTATTATGTTCTTGAAAATCATAGATTTGATTGATGCTGAAAACAGATTGAACTTCTTCTTTATCATTGTATTTGTCATCGAGCCATAAGTTGTTTGCTACTGCTGGTGATTGTGTTGATGGGTACAAAGTGAGTTGTTTCCTTTCAGTGCCTCGTGAAATAATCATATTACCTGATTTACACCCTATGAATGCATCAGCAGTTGCTAACCATGGTCTACCAAGGATGATAGGGTGTCCTCCTAGATTAGATTTTGGCTGAAGAACTAAAAAGTCAGCTGGATACTCCCAAGAGTCCAGTGAAACAATTATGTCCTCCAAAATCCCTTCAGGAATCACTTTAGACCTATCAGCTAGTTCTAAGACAATTGGTGTGTATTGCAAGTTTGTGAGCTGCAGTGTTTTCATTTTTTCAAGGGTCATCACATTTATTGCAGCCCCAAGGTCAATTAAAGTGTTTGGAATAGGTATGTTGTTAATGATTGTAGTGACTCTGGGAATACTAGGATCAACATACTTCTCCATTGAAATGGTGTTTGTCATAAGGCCAACTAGATGTCCAATAACATGAATAGTTTGTGGGTCAAGTCTTTTCTTTGTAGGCTTCTTGAGACATAGTTCTTTGATTGCTTTAGTATATATCAGAATGTCTTTTATGGTTTGAAGTAGTGGAATTTTTATATAGACATTCTTTAGCTCATCTAAAACATCAAATTGCGGTAAAGACATGGGAAGTTTTGCTTGGATCAATCTTTCTGGAAAAGGTGGTGGATGCATTGGTTGCATTTGTTTATTTTGGATGTCATCATTTTGTTTCTTTTGAGCTGGAGTTTCATCTTCATTCTCTTTGTTTTCTTTTTGTTTTTCAGTTACTGGAGGTTCTTTTTGAAGTATCCTACCAGACCTAAGCTCGATATTTTGTAAAGGTAGAGTGGGATAAGATGGTCCCTCATCTACACTGTAAGCTGGTCTATCTGCTCTATTATTGGATTGGGTACAGGTTGAGCAGGAATCTGAGTAGGTCTAGGAGGCTGGTTAGATGGAAGTTGTAATTGAGGTGGATTTATTGGTGGAAGAGCAAACAATGTTTGTTGAGTGTTTTGAGGTTGATGGACAACTTGCTGTTGAGGATATTGTTGATATGTTTGAGGATATCAACTTGCTATTGGTATGGTTGAAGATATTGCTGATATGACTGAGGATATTGTTGGTATGGTTGAGGATATGGTTGGTATGGTTGAGAGTATTGCTGAAATGGTTTCCATTGTTGCTGTGGGTAAGTTTGGTGTTGCCATGGCATGGGAATATTCCAAGAATTCTGAACATATATCTGATCTTGTGCAGGAAATTGCAAATTTTAGTTTGGAAACATACCCGGAGGTGGAGGTCTTGGTTGCCATGGTCTCTTAGCGCCCATGAAATATACATTCTCCATATCTGCGTTGGCTTCCAAATTACAATTCTGCAAAATATTGATTTTAGAGCAATGAAATATATCATGATTTTCAGTGCAAAAGGCACAAACTTGAACATTTTGAACATTTTCTAAAGGGCAGTGTTTCAAAGTATGTTTCTTTCGGCACTTTGGGCAAAAGACAACCATTAATTGATCTTCCTCTTCCTGTCTTTTCTTTGCTTTCAAAGTGTCAATTTGATTTCCTAAAGTACTTAACAGGTCTGTTTTGAATTCTTCTAATAAATTTCCTATTTCAGCCCTTGTGACACTAGCTGAAGCAGATTTTGTGGCTTTGGATGATATGGTTCTTTTTCCGTTTCTAGCCTTGCTCCTAGAATACTTTTCACATAAATCAACAATCTCATCAAAAGGTAAGGTGGAAATATCACCTTTGCCCATCAAATTAAGATCATCTAAGTATTCTTCTCGAATGCCCTTCAAAAATATTGTTCGGATCAGATCAAGAGACATGGTTTTGTGTTTTGATTTTTGTAGATTGTAAACAAATCGTTCCAAATATTCTTCTAAGCTCTGATCCTTTTGTTGATTCATTCTAAAGATATCATCTTTAGAATCTCTTGATCTACAATAAGGTTGGTATTTCTTTAAGAATATTTTTCTCATGCCATCCCAATCAGTTATTGCATGTTCACCAAGTCCCATGAACCACCTTAATGCTGATGCTTTTAGTGTTGCTGGGAAGAGTCTAAGCCTATGGGCATCATCTGTGTAACCATATGTTCGACATACTATGTCAAATTCAAACAAGAATGAATCTGGATCTTCTGAAGCCATGCCATAAAAGTTTGGTAGCACAGATGGAGGTATGTTTTTCATTTTTATTTCCTCATCATTGTTTTCTCCTGGTTCTTGAATATGAAATTTAAATGTTGACTCTTCCTTTTCTCTTCGATCTTGATCTTGCCTTTGTTTCAGTTCAGCCTCTCTTTGTCTTCTTCTTTCCTCTTGCTGTCTCTCATATTCTCTAAGTTGTTCAGGAGTGGGTCCTCTTGCTGATCCTCCTCCTTCCTCAGTCATTTTGATAGGTTCTTCTGTTGATTTAATTTCTTGTTCAGTGTCACTTGTTTCAAAGAAAGGTTGTTCTGGTGATTTTGCTCCTTCTTGAGATTTTTTGAAATCAGTGGGTTCGAGGAGAGATTTTTGGGTTGTTTTGCTGCTTTCTCTTGTTATAGAGGATTCAGGGAGATGTTTCTTCTTTGCTTCGTATGCCAATAAAATTTGTCTCTCAATGAGTGTGAGTCTCTGCCCTGATTTTTGTTTGTCCTCTAATTCTTGTATAGTGACTTTCCCGGCTGGAGTTGTGTGTTCAATCCTCTCTAAAGGGTCTACTCCTAGCGGTGGATTAGTTCTTGGATGGGGGGTTTTTATGAATCTACCTTTATAATCTCTAGGTCTAGACATAAGTAACCATGACTTTTAAAATGTTGAATTAAAATTAAATCTGTGTTTTTGTTTGTTTTTTATTATTATTGTTTTTGTTTATTTTTGTTTCTAAAAATCCTCTAGTTGCGCCTCCCCGGTAACGGCGCCAAAATGTATAGACCAATCTAGGGTTCTAGATTAGGCTCAATTTATTGTCAACCAAGGTAGGTAGTCTTAGAGGCACATGTCTAATGTTTATAGACCTAAAATGATCTGTTCTATTTCCCTAGGTAAATGTTTATTGTGATAGGCTCCAGGACTCTTTTACAAGAGATTAGAATGCGGTTCCTTTCACACTTTAAACACTTATGTAACTAAATATGATCTACTATTCTAAAAACAGAGTGCTACTAGTCTGAGTTTTCAATCCTCTTACAAGGTTATAGTTCACAAAAAATCTTTCAAATTAACACACTAAAGCATACTAAAAATCAAATTCATTAAACCAGAGATCACAGAAATTATTTGAGATTCAATACTCAATTAAACCTCTTACAAGGACTATTCATTAATTTTGCAATCGAATTCTCAAATTACTACTATGAATCATGAAATAACAATGATAAATAAAATCACAAGCACTTCTAGTCAAAATCGATGAACTCAAAAGCATGAAAATGAAATAAAATACTAATCAGATCTGAATAATAAATCTAATAGAAATGTAAATAAAGTGTACCAACTTCACATGGGGGCCCTTCCATGCTTTGAAGGCACACTTGGAAAACTTCAATTGATGAGAACGCTAACTCAAAAACACCATAAATGATGAAATTCTGTCTCTGAATAAGATCTGGGAATGAGTTACATTAAAAACAGAGTTCTGAAGCACGTATACAGTTTTAAGTCTTCTCTTACATTCAATATTATCACTAGCATCCTTTTTTTTATTACATGCTTCCATTCTCTTATTTATCAAAATTACAATCAAAAGAGGCTATTTTCGTTCCTCCTAATCCTAACTGATCTCCAAAACAGATCGAATTAGTTTAGAGTTCCTAATCATAGGCAAAATATCAAGCTCATTCATTATGACTTCAGATTTTTCTGCTAGATTAGCTGGGTTTGACCAGCGTTGACCGGCTATTCAGGAGCTCCAAATTTGATGCTGAATATGATTTTAATCATGTGTGTACATCCTAGATCATGTCCTTGTCCTTCGTTTTGATCTACTTGCTATGCCACATGTCAGAACATAAACCATTTACAGGGAGTTATCACATCCTGTATTTTTCTTGAAAAATTTCAATTTTTAACACAAAAATTCCATAAATTAAATTTAATGTAAAATAACAATTAGAATGCCACATTAATCAATTTCAATAAACTATAAGGGATTTATGGAAGATAATGGTGGATAAATGATGGAATTTTAGGAGAAAAAGATAGCCATAAAATAATACCAACAACCACACAACCTTACCCAATGGCAACGTAGAGACTCCACAGAGCTAGCGAGGGTTTCACCACTGACCATAGTATTCAAAACCAGTCGATTCAAACCGGTAATCGATCAAACCGACTGGTCAGATGCCCAATCAGGTCAAGTTGACCTAAAAACTCGGTTAAGGGAGGGGTTTGACCAAATTTTCCAGTTTGACCAAATATTTCGGTTTGACTGGGGTTTACCGACCGATTTATTAATAAACCGTTCGGTTTATTAATAAACTAGATAGTTAGCTGCCACGACCACAAAAGGGACACATAAAAGTTTATTTGGCTAGTAATGGGTGGTTTTGGAGGGAAAAGGAGGGTGGTTTCCCTCCAAAAACACCCTCCCCAATCCTTTAAAGGTAGGGGTACCCTCTCATTTGTCTCACACATCTCATTTTGAGCTTTTGTGAGTTTCACTGAGAGCTTGGACAGTGTTGAGTTTTTGCTGGAGTAGTGGAACAACATAGAGTTTGAGCTTAGTAGTAGCCATCATGCCTCCAAAAGCCAAGGATATTGCATGGGCTCATTGTGATATGATTGATGGAAAAATGATCTGCAAATATTGAAAAAAATCTATTGTAGGAGTGGGTATTTACAGGTTCAAGCAACACTTGGCTGGGATAGGAGGCCATGTAAAGCCATGTGGAGCACCGAATGAAGTAATAGGGCATATAGAGCTTATTTCTTTTTAGATTTATGGATTTGTAAATTATTGTTTATTGCATATTTATGAAAGTTATAATGACGCAGAAAAATAGAAAACAATGAAATAAAAATTCACAAACTATAATTGATATAAATTATATTCCGGTAAACCCTTTTAGGAGAAAACCTAGCTGGAAGGTGAGGCCGCTCTGCTCTCTTTTTCTAAATAGAAAATGGCAGCAAGTACGAAAAAGTAAGGCATGTGGTTTGTGGACTACTACAGTGCATATATTCTCCGTGTGCTCTTCTCCATGTCCCTCAACTATTCTACTCATATATGGAACAAAATGCACTTGAAAAGAATGGAACCCCTTTTCCCCCTAGTGGCCTAGTTATAACACAACCTGGTAGCCTACTGGTGGTTAGGTTTGAATTCTTCAACTCTTAACTAGAGTTATCATATTGACTCTTCTAGAGTCTTTATCATCACTATCATGTGGTGAACCCCTTTCCCATGAGTAATGGGGGTTGATGTGGCATATTTTCAAATTATGGTGGTTAAAATAGGAATGCCAAATTTTGCATATAGATTTTGATTGAGGTAATTCTTCAATTGCTGGAAAGGTCTCTTTTTGTAGAATAGGAAAAAATGGTGCATGCTAAAGTGACAAAGTTTTACCCCCAAAAAATTTCGTTTAATACCTCAAACTACTCTTCAAAGGTTTCATACCCCAATTTGCCACATTGGGTCTTGTTGCTAAAAATGCTCTTGTGAACTGATTCCTCCACTTTTTCCATTCTAAAAGCATTGAGATGGATGAAAAAAATATAATGATCCAATTTGGATTTCACCTCCCCATTTTAGGAGGCTTTTTGTCCCAAAAAATGAGTTGAGTAAATTTTTTGTCCACCTTCTCTTAGGTGTACCATTTAGCCTTAATTGAAAGCTGTCATTTCAACTCAATTTTCCAAAGGTCATGCTGCCCCTATCTTGTAGTTTTAGACCTCTTTTTCCAAATTGTATCCTCTGTCAAATCTGCCTGAGTATTTAGTGCCAAATCCTCTATAGAAGGTAGGACCTGTTCCTTTTCCTGATCTAGCATGGAAGGCTCATAGGGTTTCATATTCTCTGCATTCACAGCTGAGTAAATGCACATGTATGGGGGTTGTCGAGTCTATAGGCGTTATCTCCCACCTTTTCTAGTATATCAAAGGGACCATGTTGCAAAGTCTTGATTTTCATACCAGGACCTTGTAGCCTCTCCTTGTTCAAATTTAACCATACTTTGTCTCCCACCTTGAATGATTTCTCTATACTGTGTTGGTCATCCATGGCCTTATATTTTTCCTATGCATTTTGCAGTGTCTCTGTACCTGTATATAGATTTGCCTAATCTTTTTGTCAAATCTTTCTGTCCTTAAGACATCCCCTGTATGATCCTCCTCCACTCCTTGCTTTCCATATGCCATATTCAAAAGTGAAGGTGGCAAATATCTAAAACAAGTTTCAAATGGAGATTTACTAGTAGAAGTGTTAACTATTCTATTATAAGGGCGTTGTATATACACAAGATTTTCATCTTAGGTCTTCAGATGTTTATGATTGTAAACCCTAAAACATTAGAGAACTTTTGAGATCTAAAATGGGCCTCCTAAAAAAAATGTACAACCAAAATAAACTTTATAAGAACCAATATGATTCAAGATGATGATTTCAACCATGGGGAATGATTCACCATTTTTGGGCAAAAAAGTAAAAACATAAAAAATAAAAAAATAATAAAACTACTTTTTCAAGTTGTATTTTCAACTTATTTCCCTAAGGTTTTATTCAAATTTCGAGCGGGAGTACTCATTGGAAGAAAAATTTAATTCCTCATCCAAGGAGTACCCGTATTACATAATTTCGATCAACCTTCCTACACGAAAAATTAGAAATACATGAAAAAAACGTGATTGCAATCGCGTTTTACATGTATTTATCATTTTTCGTGTAGCAGGGTCCATCGAAATTATGCAACATGAGTATTCCTTGGATGATGAATCAAATTTTGCATCCAACGAGTGTACCCTCTCGAAATTTGAGTAAACCCATAGAGAGATAAGTTAAAAATACGAGTTGAAAAACTAGTTTTTTCCTTTTTCCCTCTAAAATTTGATGATGTAATCTAATCTTATTTTATTATTTCAACTATTATTTTATAATTTCCTGAGGAGGTTCATTTTAGTCCTCAAAATTTCCCTAATGAGCTACATCAAAGCCCCGTTGACAAATTTTGTTTTCCCATTTGTCTGAGGATGGAATGTTGTAGGCCTCTTTAATTTCGTGTCTATATTCTCCCACAATGTTGTCCAAAATGCATTGAGAAATCTTGTGTCCCTGTTTGAAACGATGCTCCTTAGTATCCAAAAGCGCACCTAGACCTGTCTAAAGAACAAGTTTATTTGTTCTTGCCCAGTGATGGTCTTTTTACAAGGCAATGAAACACACATCTTGTTGAACCAATCAACTACCATGAACATGTAGTCATGCCCCTTCTTTGTTATTGGTTAGCCTCCCACAAATTCCATGGAAATGCTTTCCCAAGGACAAGTGGGTATAGGTAAGGGATGATATAGACCCCGTTTCATGTTACTATGCTTGCTGATACAATAAAGTATGCATCCTCTTATGAACCTAGTTACCTGTGTTGAAGAATGTAACTAGTGTCGGTCTTCATAATTGTATTTGTAAAAAAAAAAAATTATTATTAAAGAAAATGACTTATTAAAACATGGGTTTTATGCTCCGGTCAATGTTTTCTAGGTCAATTCCTCCATTGAAGGCTTCTAGGCTTTGTCTTGAATCATTAGAGGCGTTATCGTTTTTTTATTAGGGCTTTCTTGGACTTTTGTATCATGTAAAATTAATTATTTTTTAGTCAAAAAGGTTATTTGTCACCTGCACACCAAGTCGACCCTATCCCCATGAAGTCAACCTATATTAGGGAAATTCGACCCAAAAGAAAGGCTATATAAAGAGAGGCAATTCAACCCAAAAGAAAGGTTATATAAAGAGAGGCAATTCAACCTATTTGGAGCATTCATTCAACAAGTTTGATCTTCAAGGAAGAGACACAAAAGAGAGAGCGAAGTAGCTGGAGAAGGACAAAATTTGTTGAGAAGACATAATTCGAGTTTCTGGGCTATCTATCTCTCACACGTGCGAAGTTTCTGGGTAGTTGCTGGGGCCGAAATTTTGTCTCTACTACAGGTCCGAAATTTTGTTGCTGGGGTGTTGGAATCACGATTTCCATTAGACCAAAAGCCGCAGGCATTAGTATCCGCTACAATCACCAAAGTCAGGATCCATGAGAGGTGACTAGGCCATGTCGCGAAACACACGAGGAGCGTTGAACCCAATGTCCAACAATCTCCCCCCCAATGCGAGCCGGGTGAGTTTCGAACTCGAGACCTGCCGCTCTGATACCACTTGTTGGAATCACGATTGTCGTTAGATCAAAACCCACAGGCATTAGTCTCCGCTACAATTTCCAGAGTTAGGATCCACGAGAGGCGGTTAGTCCATGTCGCGAAACACACAGGGAGCGTTGAACCCAATTTCCAACACGGGGGTCAAAGTTTTGCTGCTTGGGGCCGAAATTATGGACAAAAGTTGTTGTTGGGGAGTTGTCACTTGGAGACTTTGACAGGGATCATCTATTGAAAGGAAGGGCTGACTTGGTGGTTGGAGGAGATATTTGTCTAGGTTTAAGAAGTCTGGAAGTGTCTCATCTTGATTTGAATCTACTAAAGGAAGATTTTTGACTGGGTTTGCCCTAACTGAGCGCCTACATCTCACGTATCTTATTCTTGTGGTCTTCATATACATATAATTTGGTAATTGCTTGATGAAAGATAAACTAATTAAGAAGTAAAATAAGCTAACATAATTCATAAGTAATTATCAAGAAAGAGGAATCAAACCCTAATTCCTATAAGCATTGATTTCTCAACAACTTGTTCTTGCATCTTGGGTCAATACACATCTCTAGAAGTTGGCAATTGTTTTCCCTACATCGAAGTGCCTTGCAACCTTGGAGGTATGCTCCTATCTAGCTACAATTGCTCACCTTTAGGGACACACAACTTATCTAGCATGTAGAGTAACCTGTCTTAGAGATGGTAGTCAATGGTGCTGTCACCATCATGCACATGACTTTGGCTTTGCAATTTTTGAAACACCTTCTTGACGTAGCCATCCTCTGAATATGTTTTTTTGTATGCATCATGGGTGAATGGCTCTATATGCGTTAAATTTATCAAAGCTATGATCTTTGATGTGGGTAGCCTTGAAAGCATGTCGACCAACTTGTGTGTGTTCCCCTTCTTATATTTGATCACTAAATGAAATCACTTTAGAAATTCCATCCACTTCTAATGCTTGGTCTGCTGTAGCTTACTCTAACTTACTTGTAAGAACTGTAGTGGCTGGTGATTTGTGTGGATTGCTATCTCTTCCCTCAGATGGTGTTTCCACTTCTTCATAACTTGCACTAGGGCATAAAGTTCTTTATTGTAGGTAGGGTATCTAAGAACTTCCCCATGAAATATTTCATAATGGTAGCATACAAACCTTCTTCCCTACATCACGACCGCTCCCATAGCATACCCACTCAGATCTGTCTCTACTTCTAAGGGTTGCTGCAAGTTCGGTAATGCCAAAACTAGTGCTTGACTGATCTTTTTTATCTCCTCATAGGGCCTAGGCTTACCCTTTGCTCACTAGAAACTCTTTCCACTAGCTATTATGGCATGGAATGGCACCATAACTGCTAAAAATAAAGCTGTGAATTTTCTTAAGTACCATGTTGCCCCAATGAAACTCCTAACCTCAAAAACATTAGTAGGCACCAGACATTTCATGATGTTGAAATATGTAACTAGTTTTGGTCTTCATAATCATGATTTCATGTATTTGATGTAAAGAGAAAAATAAAATTTATTATTTTTATTTTTTAGCATGAGTTTCATGCTCAAGATCATTTTATTTATAGGTCAAGCACCCATTGAGTGCTTCTAGGGCTTTGGCATAACGTCTAAGAGTCTTTGTCATATGTAAAAATACCTTATTTGGCATGCTGTATCATGCAAAATAAATTTATTTAGATTCAAAAGAGTCAAATGTTCTCCAAGACCAAGCCGACCTACTAGAAGACAAGACAACGTTGTAGTGACAAGTCAACCTCATTAGGGCTATTCAAACCTCATGAAAGACTATATATAAGATGGAACTCAACTTCATTTGGAAGATTTACTCAAGCAAGTTCGATCACAGGGACAAGGAGGAGAAAAAGAAGACTAATAAGCAACAAAGGAAAGGAGAATAAAACAAGAAGAAAAATCAAAGTTTTGGAACACTATTTTAGGGCTAAATCTCCCACACATGCAAAAAGAATTAGGGCATCATTGAGTTGCAACAAGATCTAAATTGCAAGAGCCGAATTTAGTGCCAAACAACATCAAGTTTGAACGCTGAATCATCATGGAAAGAGGAGCACACCAAGCGAAGGAAGAAGATAAAATTCACTATCTTTCCCCACACGTGCAAAGTTAGGGTTTCTTTAGTTACGTTGAAATTGAAATCAAGAAATTGTAGGTCCTGTTAGCGTCAGAATATGCATTCTTCCATTAGTGATCAAAATTACTCTTTTTATATTCATTTTAGGGGTCCCACTCAGAATTTTTTTATCATTCCATTAGGTCATGCAAAAAATTGATTCACTGATGGTAGCCCTAGTCATAAAGTCTCACTCTCCCTCACAAATTCTCATTTTCTGGCACACTTTCATGTCTTTCTGAGCATAAAAACACTTTTGAAAAGCTCATTTCACTATGTCATATGTCAGTCAAAGTCAACCATGGATTCAGGTCATTCAAGATCCCATTAGGTTATTAGGTTTCATTGTTCAAGGTCCAAAAATGCACCATTTCATCTCAATAAGGTTAGTAAAAGGTGTGAGAATGACTCAATAAACATCTCATTATCATCTACGAAAGATTATCAACATGTAAATATGATATTTTTAAAGTTGTAATTCTGGTTTCAAGTATGATTTTCATACTCGAATGTAATTTTATTCAAAAACAAAGTTTTAATTTATTTCATTTTTTATGTAATTTTATGCTTCCTATATGTAATAAGTTACTCTCCAAAAGCTGCCAACTCCAACTTCATATGCCAAACTGAAGACCACAAAATCAAAGTGAAAAGTGCCAAACTCTAGCAACTTCATCCTACAAAGAAGAAAAGTCAAAGAAAAAAGGATATTCAACATGCTTTCAAAAAGTGAAAAGAAACATAGGAAAAGTGGGTTTTTTGATTTAAATCAGAATTCACTCAAGTATTAAAGACTCTTAGACATCAATTTGAAATTCATTTGCCTCCTATTCTATCGAGAAAACACTTGAGGAGAGCGATTTTTCGATTTTCTGGGCAAAATTGGAGAAAAACTGAAGGTGCTACACATATCTTGAAGGCACTGCTCACACCCTTAAGGCATTGCACATATGTACATCAAGCGAGAAAATCATCCAAGTTGCACCAAATCACCTCCATATTTTCTGCAACAGTTGTTTGAGCCTCCAACAAGTGAGTAATGGTGTCTTCCATCATCATTTACTTCCTTCAAGTTTATTTGTTTGGTGTTGTGTAATTTGCTTGAGAATTTGGTGTTTTAACCATTTAAAACCCTAGTTTTCCTTCCTAACAATCCCAACTCCTAAAACCCATTTCCCTTACACTCTCATACCCTTTCCACATTGCAAATACTCTTTCCCAAAACCTCTATTATTACAATCCCTGTCCCTAAGCTTTTAAATCCTAAAACCCTAAGCCTTAAGTGTTCCTTTTACCTAGGCTCCCAATTCCTAATTCCCCATCCCAATTCCCATCACAATATCACTCCTTTTCCTTTCCCCCATTTCTCATACCCCTAAAACTATCTCCCACAAATTTCCCTTTCCCCATTTCCCATCCCCAAAAGTCACCTTCCACATTATCGTATACTTCCCTAGTGTTTTGAACATAAAAACACCATGGCAGCAGAAGAAGAGCATAATAAACCATACAATGAGGAAGAGGAAATAAAAGCTAGGAGGCCACATAAAGGGGGCAGGATAATCAGGCTTGAACCTACCAACACAAGGGAACTTTTGGCTTCTCCAATGACAGTAACATGTTTCAAATATGTTGGTTGTTATGATTTTTGTGAACAAATTCAGAGGGTTCAACACCATGACATCTTGACAAGGCTCTTCATATCCAAACTCCACAACAACCAAGTCACTTTAGTTGGAGTCACATTTACTGTCACAATTGCCATTATTTTCGCTGCCACCGGGATCCCGAATGTTGGGCAGAAGTGGTTCAAAAAGAGTGATTTGGAGGAAAATTGATTTGAGCCCTTCCTGAAACCAAGGTATAAGAATGAGAAAAATAGGTTCTTTCCTTTTTCCCACCTCCAGGACAGATATGCACCGATGATGAAGATAATAATGAAATACTTTTCATGCGAGGGTAGATTTTCAAGGCTTTATACTTATCACATCTGCCTCTTGATGTATTTCACTAGGGTAAAAATGCTGAACATACCCTACTACCTTTTCCGAAGCATAGATAAGATTGCATTCATTGTCCAGAAAAGGGAATATGAACATCAAATGAAAAGTCTTTTCCATCATTCCTTAATTAAAATCATAGTCCTCCACCATCTTAATCAACTAAATGTTGCATGGAGTACCTTCATAGTCAATGACATTTTCAATGAGCCATCCACTAACCATGCACAAAATGTCCCTTCATCATCCCAACCTTCTACTTCCATCCCTCCATCTTAGCCCATAGCACACTCATCATCATCAGATTAGTCCCCTTCACCTCCTTCATTCCCATCTCATCATGACATTGGGTCACCTAGTAGGATTGAGGACATTGAGCCTAAGTGGGCTAGTATGGTTGAGGTTGAGCCATTGCCAAAAACCTAACAGAGAGGCCATAGGCATGTGTTTTATCCACACATAGTAGAAGGGGCCATGCCATCTACTTCAACAAAGCAGGTGGACAAAGGCAAAGAGAAGGTCATTGAGGCAGTCATTCATGATGAGGAGGACACTCATGAAATAGAGCAGGAATTTCAACTTGTTTACCTAGATGAGGATGAAAATGAAAAAATGACAGAATCACTAATTCAGCCATCAAAGGAAAGGATGCTAATATTAGTGAGCTCCAGACTAATCTTGACAGGGTTAGATATGTCATACACTTCCTTGAGCAAGAAAATGAGCAATTGAAGACTAAACAGGTCATTGATGAGGTCAAGTATGTCACTGCTCAAAGGGAGGCTAAAAAGGCCAAAGCCATTTTAGATGAAACACTTGAGAAGTATGGCTTACTTGATGAACATGAGGAACAAGTACCAAGATAGAGACCTAGAACTATAGGGCTGAAAAAAGCTCTAACTCTAGATAGGCAAAGAGAAGTTGAGCTTGCTGATCAAATAACCCTAAATGAGCAGCTTTCTATAGTCATCAGTGAAAATAGGGAGCCATGGCTTGATAGAGCCAATCAACACTTGGAGATGCTGCTAGCAAAGGCTAATAAAGATAATGACTTATTGAGGAAAAAAGTCAAACACCATGCACTAAAGGAGAAAATTGCATTGGCCAAGCTCAAAAGTGGCAATGAAAAAATTGAAGATTTGACCATGGAGGAGAAGAAGAAATTGAACATTCTTGCTGAGGCTTCCCTCCAAGCCTAGACACATCATCATCAACTATTCTACAAATTTTGAGACATTTTCAAACTTTTTTGCAAATTCTGAGTTTGATTGTGTTTTTCTGAATAAGGAAATATCAGAAAATTGGTCATATGCACAACGCATAGAGACATTTTTTGGGCAAATTGACACCACCATTGGGTTCAAAATGATGAAGACATGCACCCTGTACATTTGCTCAGGTTTTTGAGGAAAACTGTAAGTCAAAATGGCAAAAAACCACCAAAAAATTATGTTTTTGCCCATATTTTTACCTAGACGCTGCGCATAGAGTAGTCTTGGGAGATTGTAATTTTCAAGGCTAAAATCAACATCATTTTGAGAGATGGAGGCATATTCAGAAATAGGACTTGAAAAGCTTTCGAACAAGTCATCTTGGGCCTGATTTGGACACCTGTAGGCCAGTGAAAAGTTGCCTTAGAGCATGGAGGGCACACAACCTTAAGGCGTTGTGCATATGACAGGAAAATGGCACATATAACAATTTGCTGATCTTTTTGGGTTTTCAATTAAATTTTGATTATATCTCAGAAAATCATCTTTCTATTAATGTAATTCATCATGCTAAATGTAATTATGTCAAGGATAAGTTACCGAGGGGTAGGTTCATTAGGTAAAGTTATCCTCTAGTCAAGATGAATCAATTTGAGTGTAATTAGGAATGAGTCACTTGGACCATCCTACACTTTAGCTTTCAGTTCAATACTTTGTGGATCTCTTCCTCACCTCATGGATTCAACCGTTGAGGATGAGTGAATGTGGTTTTGATGTCTATTTAGCCCATTTCTTCACACTAAGCAAGGGTTGGAATCAGTTTGGATGATAGCTTGTTGATCAAGGAACTATTGTACTCAGTTTGGCCAATGAATAAAGAAGAGTTGCAACTATTTTTTGGCATACTTGTGGTATGATGTTTATAATTGTTTTTTCTTCAGTTTCATATGTTCGAATGTATTGTATTCGTGTTCACTTCATCTCTATGGGACGATCTCTTTCAAGTTAGATAGGCATAACACATGCTTGCTCATGCTCTCTTTTGGGAAATTGATCATAGTTTGTCCATTTTCCTCTGTTTAGGAAGAATACGTCTCCCATGCTCTTCCTAGCTTCTCATCAGTCTCAAAACCATCTCATCACAATCACCTTTAAGTGATAAGCCTTATGCCTACCTTGCCCCATTGATCCCTGCAACCCTATCTCATTTGCCCTGACCTAGCTCCCTTGACCTAATTTCTTCATCCAGTGATAATCCAACCAAATCAAATCAAAACAACCCTTGCACTCAATATCTAGCCTAAGAACCCAAATTCCTCCAACCTTCTTGGCTGTGACCTTTTGGAGAGAGCCTTCTCCGACTTGGTAGGGCTAGCTACCAAGTCAAAAGCTTGGTCTGTGGTTACCTCTGTTGGGATTCCTTTTTCAGACTTGGGAATCTGGTGGAGTGCTAACATTCTGTGTAGGTTTTAACCTTGTACATAAATTATCTACAAACGAATCTTAAAAACATAAAATAAACAATAGCAAGAGCATAAAACATAAAACAGATATACATAGAGATTTTCCCCTAGATCTCTAATCGGGACGACCAGCTTGATTTTTCATTATTATTCCTTTTAGTGTTACAACACACACACACACACACATGTAGAAGCATACATAAACCCCAATCCATTAACCATGGATTAGAACATAACCATAGTTCTCTTGACCAGATCTACAAAATACCAGGGGCCAAAAATCATCATGCCCCAAAACCATGTGCAAACCCATGCACAAAACCATGGGTAGGTCCTTCCACCGAAAAATAGGGTCAAATTTTTTTTTCTCAAGGCGTTGCCCCGGACCCCGAACAAGGGGGGCTTCCGCCCCCCTTGTGACCCCCCTGCTACACCCGGTGCAACATACATCACGTGCTGTGGCCCCCCTGCATGTGAATAGTCGTGGAAAGAATATAACACATACCCAACATTCTCCCACTTGTTTTATTTCCGTAGGGGGCCATAGGAGAGCTTAGTCATTAGCCCAGATCTACAACACCCATTGTTTCTCTACATCAAGAGAACTTCAGAGTGCTCACAGACTTCGTCAATGCATCTGCAACATTCTTCAAAGTGTCCACCTTTACTAGCAACACCCTTTTAGCCTCAACCATATCTCTCACAAAGTGATATTGAACATCAATGTGTTTTGTCTTTGAATGATAAGCAGGGTTCTTAGCCAAGAAAATTGCACTTTGGCTATCATAGTCTATCCTTATAGCTTGCTGCACCAACCCCATACTTGAACACAATCTCTGCAACCAAACTGCTTCCTTGCTTGCATGAGTGGCTGCCATGTATTCTGCATCTGTAGTTGAAAGAGCCACTACAAATTGTCTTTTACTCATCTAACTGACTACACCTCCAAATAGGCTAAACACATACCCCCTTGTAGATCTTCTTTGGTCCAGACCTCCAACCCAGTCTGCATCAACAAAACCACGAATGTCCAAAACTCTTTCCAATCCTGGTCTTCCCTAGTAGCACAAGCCATAATCACTAGTGCCACGCAAATATCTGAAAACCCGCTTAATTGCCGTCCAATGCTCCTTCCCTGGGTTTGACATAAACCTGCTCAATACTCCCACTGCATGTGCAATGTCTGGTCTAGTACAGACCATTGCATACATCAAGCTACCCACTGCACTTGCATATGGAACACGAGACAAATCCTCCTCTTCTTCTTGTGTCTTGGGACACTGTTTAGCAGACACCTTTACACCTACAGGAATAGGAAAATTCACCGGTTTACTATCCTGCATATTGAACCTCTGCAATATAGTCTCGACATACTTCCTCTGGTTTAACCAGAGTGTCCTCTTTGCCCGATCTCTCTTAATTTCCATGCCCAAAATATAGTTTGCAGCACCAAGATCCTTCATGTCGAATTTGGAGAAAAGTTGGGTCTTCAAATCTTGGATAATTTCTTTGTCATTTCCAATCAACAACATATCGTCCACATACAAGATCAAATAAATAACACAGTCACCAATTAATTTAAAATAAACACAGTGATCCTCTTTGCTTTTGGTTAAGCCAAGTCCCCGTATATAGGTATCAAATTTCTGATACCACATCCTTGGTCACTGTTTTAACCCATACAGGCACTTCTTTAACCTGCATACCAGTTCTTTCTTCCCCTTCACCATAAAGCCTTCAGGTTGTTTCATGTAGATCTCCTCTTCCAGATCCCCGTGAAGAAATGCTGTCTTCACATCCATCTGTTCTACCTCAAAATCAAATGCAACAGCAATGGATAAAAGTAATATAATAGAAATAACTCTGGAAACAGGAGAAAAAATATCACCAAAATCAATTCCCGGCACCTGGGAATAACCTTTTGCTACCAACCGAGCTTTGTATTTCTCCACCTTGCCTTCTACATTCACATTCTTCTTAAACACCCATTTGCTCCCGATGGGATTCCTTCCAGCTGGCAACTCCACCAGATCCCATGCCTCATTTTTATGCAAGGATGCCATTTCATCAACCATGGCCTTCTTCTAGAGTTTTCCATCCTCTGAATCTACTGCCTCCCTGATGGTTTTGGGATCATCATCGGTTATAGTTAAAGAAAAATTTGAATAGAAATCAGATGGACTATACCTTTCTGGTTGTCTTCTTTCTTGAACTGATCTTCTCACAACTGAAGTTTGTGGCTCTTCCTCTTCCGAGTCTTCTTATGTTCTAGAGTCCGATTCATCCTCCTTTAGCTCAAACTCTATCTTCTCAGGTTCCTTTGGTAAGAATTCCTGTTTAACAACATCTTTCACCTCTCTAAACACCACATCTCGGCTGTACACAACCTTCCTTGTTTTCGGGTTCTAAAGCTTGTAACCCTTTAAACCATCCTTATACCCAATAAATATGCACCTTTCAGATTTATTATCCAACTTGGTCTTTTTCTCCTTTAGAACATGTACATATGCATCACATCCAAATACTCTCAGATGTGAAAGAGAGGGTTTCTTACCAGTGCATACCTCATGTGGAGTCTTATCCTCCAACGCTGATGAAAGCGATCTGTTAACCAAGTAACATGCAGTCTCCACTGCCTCTGCCCAGAATTCTTGTCCTAACCCGGTACCACTGAGCATGCTTCTTGCCTTTTCCATCAACGTTCTGTTCATTCTTTCTGCAACTCCATTTTTCTGAGGTGTGTATGGAGCAGTATTTTGCCGTGCTATACCACACTTCTTACAAAACTCTTCAAATTCCTTCTTGCAAAACTCCCCACTATTATTTGTCCTCAGCGCCTTTATCTTCTTCTCTGTTTGGTTTTCCACCAGAGCCTTAAATTATTTAAATCTGTCAAAGACTTCAGATTTCTTCCTCAATAAATATATCCATGTATTCCTTGATAAATCATCCATGAATGAAGCATAGTACATAGAATTACCCAGTGATGGAACCGACACAGGTCCAAACACATCACTGTGCACAAGCTCTAATATCTTGTTCGCCCTCTTAGCACCAGAAGGAAAACTCACCCGATTGTGCTTCCCATATACACAATGTTCACAAAAATCGAAATCCAGAGCGCTATTAGACATACCTTCTACCATACCATTTCCATGTAGTATCTAAAGGCCCTTCTCTCCAATATGTCCAAGCCTTTGATGCTGTAGCATGGTCTTTTCTCCAGAGACGCTAGGATTTCCGCTCTACTTTCGGGAACCACAGAACTGTTGCACTCATCAATAATAGTGCTGCCCTGAAGCTTGTATAGAGTTCCAATCCGAACTCCCCGCATTAATACCAGTGCTCCCCAAACCATCTTACAGGTATCTTTCTTGAACACTGTTTTTACACCTGCATCATCCATCTTGCTTACAGAAATCAGATTTCTGGCCAATGCAGGAATGTGCAGAACACCAAGAAGTGTTCTAATCCTTCCACCTTGCAGCTTTAGCTTGAATTTTCCAAGTCTGACGATTCTGGCCTTCCTATCATCACCTAAGAAGACATCACTGCCATCATATTTCTCATACTCGCAGAACCACTCCCTATGGGGAGTGAAGTGAAAGGATGCACTCGAGTCAATCAACCATGACTCATGATCTACTTGTGTATTTGAAGAAGAAGCCAAATAAACATCCCCACCTTCATTCGAGGTGGTTTTTGCCTCTGCAGAAGGAGTATCATTAGATCCCTTTCCTTTCTTAGGAGATTTAGATTTGCAGTTCTTTTTGTAGTGCCCTTCCTTTCCGCATTTTCAGCACACTTTTACAAACTTTCCAGGAGATTTAGATCTCCCACTCGAAACCTTATTCTTGTTTCTATTCTGGGACCTTTCTCATACAGATAAGGAATCTCCATTCTGACCCTATATATTTCTCCGTCTCATTTCCTCTGACAACAAGGCTGAGACAATGTCATCAAAATTCAAGGTAGTTGTATTCGTACCTATTGCAATAACCAGACTGTCCCACGAGTCTGGTAGAGAACACAACAAACTGATGCACTTATCTTCATATGATATTTTAATATCAATAGATGACAACTGACTTACCACAGTATTGAAGGCGTTCAGATGCTCTGTCACCGAGTCTCCATACTTCATCCTCAGGTTATACAACTTTTTCCACAGGAAAAATTTATTCACCAGAGACTTAGATTGGTACAAAGTCCCAAGTTTGTCCCAAAAATTATTCGCCGTAGCTTCCCCTGATATGTTCAACAATACCGAATCTGAGACACACAATCGTATTATGCTCTCCGCCTTCCGTTCCAACTTTTTCCAGTCTTCATCTGACATTAATGTTGGTTTAGTACCTGGATCTACCGCGATCCATTGGTCTTTATCCACTAGCAGATCCTCCATCTTGAGCTTCCACAAATCAAAGCTCTGACCATTAAATTTCTCAATCTCTATCTTTCCATTGCTCGCCATCTTCTTTCACTGCAAGAATCGATCCCGCAGATCTCCCACTGAACAGGGTCTACCACAGGCCTGAGCAAAAAAACCCTCAGTAGAAAAGGCGTCCCATTGAAGCCGAAACTACTCTGATACCAAATGTAGGTTTTAACCCTGTACAGAAATTATCTACAAATGAATGTTAAAAATAGAAAATAAACAATATCGAGAGCATAAAACATAAAACAAATATACACAGAGATTTTCCTCTGGATCCCAAATCGGGACGACCAGTTTGATTTTTCATTATTATTCCTTTTAGTGTTACAACACATATATATACATGCCGAAGCATACATAAACTTCAATCCATTAACCCTATATTAGAACATAACCGTAGTTCCCTTGACTGGATCTATACAATACCAGGGTCCGAAAACCATCATGCTCCAAAACCATGCATAAAACCATGGGTGGGTCTGCCCACCGAAAAATAGGGTTCAAAAAATTTTCTTGGGGCGCTGCCCTGGACCCTGAACAGGGGGGGCTGCCACCCCCCTGTGATCCCCTTGCTACGCCCAGCGCAACGTACAGGGGGGGCTATCGACCCCCCTTTGACCCCCCCCTCGCGCGCATGACTAGTCGTGGAAAGAATATAACACATACCCAACATTCTGGTACCATTGCCGAGTAGGGAAAAGACAAATTTCCCCTAGGTGTATGACAAAGATTTATCAGAAACTGATCCCTTGGATGATAGGATCGAGTTTCATAAGGCTGATTTCATAATTGCAGTGCCTCATAGTAGATCTGGCTTGTACAAGATATACAAGAGCGAATCCAGACCCTGATCCAGTCGATCTGGTTGATGATCCAGAGAAGTTATTTCGAAGACATCGATGTAAAACTGCAGACATTCAATCAGGATCAATTCCATTGGTAAGATCAGTTTCTCTACCTGTTAAGTTACTTTCTTTAGAAGATATACCGTATGACCTAAAGTTTGAATTGTCTTTATTCAAATCCAAATCAGAAACTACTTTGTCCGATATAGTATTTGATCCTCTAAGATTATCTGAGGTAAAATATTTGTCTGAATTAGACTTAAGTCCTTTGAAAGATTGGTTTTTCGAAGAAATTAAGCCCAAATCTGACCTTGAGATTAAGGAGTGGATCTAATTCTACCATTCGGAAGAAATTTTTGTTTCATCTGAACCTCAAACTCAGTCAATTGTAGTATATTCATCTACACCTTTGACTTCATCATACATACCTGCCACTTCAGTACCAACAAATTCAACTCCTTTACCTATTCAACCCATCCCTCTTGTTGTCAATCCAGTGTTCCATTCAATAGGAATTATGGAAAGATGCCCTACTCATCTTACTAGCCCAATTGCATGACTTACCTCAAGGATATGGCCAAAGACTTCCCCTCTTCGACGAAAACTCTAAAATCACTTCCCGTCATCACATGGCCAAAATCACAACCTTCATAGATCTTGAGGAGTTAGATGCAGATGATGCCAAGATGCGAATCATCACAATTTTTTTTTTCTCGTGAAGTTAAAGTTTGGTTCCGTGCCCTAGCAGCTAAATCTATTAGGACTCTTGTTGAACTAACTGATGCTTTCTTAGCCAGGTGGGATTAGAAGAAAAACCCTTTACAAATCCTTGCTGAGTATGACTCCTTGAAGCACAATCCTAATGAATCAGTGCCTGATTATAATTACCAATACCTCAGAATCTGTAACTCCATCCCAAATGAAATGAGACCACCTCCTGGTTTGGCCCTTCTGCGTTATCCTGATGCTTTTGACCCAAATATGGCCTACTCATTGAGATAAAGAAATCCCACTACTCTAGAAGAAATGGTCAGAAATTCAGTGAGTGTTGAGGCCAACCTCTTGATTAAAAAGTATAAACTCAAAACTGAACATAAAGTGACCATTAAAGAGGAACCTTCCACTTCGTCCGACACTAAATTTGATGCTTTTCTTAGGACCATGGAAAGAATGGTCGATAAAATTTCTATTACAGATAGACAAACAGAGCCACAAATAAGAAATCCGAACTTTCGAGGCCAGTAGCAGTAGCCTCAGTTCCAAATAAAGAAGAGAGAGCAAAGAGCTCCCAAAACACAACAACAATAACAAATTAGGACACCACTACAATAGAACTATGCTCAGAGTGATGAAGAGGAAGAACCAACAATAGAGGAGAACCTTCTTTTCACAGCGGATGGTCAAGCTATCTTTCTGACTGAGGATGAAGAATATGTAGAAAAAACAAGTTCACTTAGTGATAAAGACTTCATATTGGCAAATGATCATGAGTTAGAAGTAGAATCTGATGATTATCATAGAGGACATTCAAATGCATTGAGTTCCTAGCAAAGGCAGTACTCCTTGAGGACTCGTGATGTTCTAATCAATCCACCTCTCAAAAAGACAGTTTAGCAGAAAGAAGTACCATAGAAGGAAGTTTCTCAAGTCAATAAAAATAAGGGTAAAGAGATTGCAGCTCCAAATCAGAACATAAGAAATCAACCTTCTATAAATGCACCTGTCAAAGAAAGAGATATTCAGAGGAAAGTAACTACACTGAGAGATCATGTTGAGAAAATGGATATTGTCATAAAAGAGGTAGACAAAACTATACCTTTTAATTTAGAGTCAGAAATTTCAAATTTACTAATTAGGGGAATTATGAGGTCTAAAATGGGCCTCCTAAGAAAAATGTACAGTCAAAATTCACTTTATGAGAACCAATCACATTTTAGGGGATGTCATCATCCCTAATGGTTGAGGTGACATTGCTTGAGTTAAATGTACTTACTTGTCACCTTCTCAATGGTGGATAAAAATTCATGGTTAACCATGGTATTGCTCTAAGTACTTTTAAAGTCATAAAGTAAAGTACTCATAATAAATGTCATTTCACACATTTTGAATAAAATATTATTATTGTCATTTCATATTTTTTGAAAAAAACAATGCATATCCCTATACAATCTTCATGTATTTACACACTTTTCAATAAATATTATATTTGTATATTTTCAAATATTTATTTATAAATCAAATCAATTCAATATGTAATATAAAATTCATACATAAAACAATATATTATATTATATTATTTCTATATAATATATTAATTACATGTTATTATATAATTTAAATAATATAAATTTTAATTAATAATATATTCTATAATTAAGAATTTATGAATTTATATTTATATTTTATTTTAAATTAGTTAAGTACAAAGTACAAATGCATTAGTTGTGCAATGATAATGAATTTTTCTTGAAAATCTCATTCTTATTTATAGTCACATCAATACAATTTTATTATTATTTTTATTTTGGTACAACTTTTAAATTGAATTTAACCATGGTTGCATTGATTTTGGTGCAAAAAGTGAATTGCAAATTCATAAATATTATTTTATTGGTTTAGCTATTATTTTATTATTTCCTTAGGAGGCCCATTTTAGACCTCAAAATTCCCCTAATGAAGGTGTTTATTCCTCTTACTGAATTGGTCAAAGTTGACAAATATAAATCCCATGTAGTCAAAACCTTGAAAGTTGACCCTTTATCCGATATGGTTAATATAAAGGATGATTAGCCTGAGTTAATATTTGGTCTCGCAATCGATGGTCAGTTTTAAGATAGTGAGGTCCCACCATTTTACTTGAGTCTTAAAGTCCATCAATTCATCCTTCATAACACTATGTTAGACTTAGGGGCTTCTCACAACCTCATGCCTAAAGCCATCATGGAGAAGCTTGGCCTTGAAATAACCCACCCATATCATGATTTATATGCTTTCGATTCTGGTCGTATCCGTTGTTTGGATCTAATGAAAGATCTAGTTGTCTCCCTAGAGCAGATCCTAGCCAAAAATGTCCTAATGGACGTGATAGTTGCTGACATTCCTCCACATTTAGGTATGCTGTTATCAATATCCCGGGGGGCTAAATTGAGAGGTACACTACAGTTGGAATTTTCCTACGTAACAACTCCTATCTTCGGTCAAATGAGAAAACTATACCGTGAGACTAAAATGAAATACATGATCACAAACAAGGAAAGATATAATAATCATCCTATAAAAGCTGTACATACAGAATTAGAGTCCATTATGTACAATGATTCTGGATTAAATGATGTAGATTGTCAATTAGTAGAAATATAGGATGTTCCTGAGATTTCAGATTGCATTAGAACATTGTTAGAAAAAGAGACAGAATCTGCCTACTATATCCGAACAACCATCAGAGAAGCCAGATGAAAGTTCAAAACATCATAAAGAATATGATCAGAAAATTGTGTCAAATCAGAGTCAAGAGTTTCAGCATCTTGAGGAAGAAGATGTTCTTTGGAGTATGGACTTTGATGGTTCCGTTGGAAAAGACGGGGCTGATATTAGTTTATGGATCCGCAGCCCATTTCAACAGCAAAATAAAATTCCAAATAATGTTAGATTGTGTTCCTACAAATTAGCATTCAATTGTACAAATAATGAGGCTGAATATGAGACACTCATTACCGGTCTAAAAATTTTGAAAAAATTGGGAGCTAGAAGAATTGCAGTCTAGTGATTCAGAGCTGGTAATTAAACAAATCAAAGGTGAGTATCAAGGTAATCACCCAAGGATGAGGCAATATAGGAATGCAACACTTGACATTCTGAGAATGTTTCCAGAGTATATGCTTAAAGTAGTGCCAAGGTTGCAAAATCTGATGGCTGATTCATTAGCCACTGCTGCAAGTAATTTCAGATCTACAATGGTTTTAAATAAAAAATTTGAGATTCATATAAAGCACAGGCCCACCATTTCTGATAACTTGAAATTTTGTAAAGTATTTTGGGACGATAAGCAAGTGAACAATTTCCTTCAAAGTGAAGGTGAATTTGAGAACTGCTCTATGGACGAAGTGTACGACAAGGATGACCAAGTCATCGAGGAAAATCAGATTGACATACTTCAGCTCAAGGAAAATAATATTCCAAAAGGTCTTATACCTTTGGAAGAATTATTTGATCAAGATGACGTGGCAAGAAAACCTACTTTGGTCCCCACAGAAAAAGGTGTAGAAGATGTTAATATTGGAACAACGGAGCAACCAAAGTTCATCAAGCTTTCAAAGTCTTTCTCTCCCGAGGTAAAGACTAGATATGTTGATTTGTTTACTGAGTTTTCTGACGTGTTTGCTTGGGATTTCTCAGATCTAAAGGTGTACGATAAAGATATCATTTAACACACTATCCCGATAAAGCTAGACCAAAAGCCTTTTAGGCAGAAGCTCAGGAGAATAAACCCAAAGTTGTTGCCATCTATTGAGAAAGAGGTAAAAAAGCTTTACAAGGCAGGAAATTGTTCCAGTCAGATTTTCTAAGTGGATCTCTTATTTGGTTCCAGTGCGCAAGAAGACCAGCGAAATCCGACTATGTATAGATTTCAGAAATCTAAACAAAGTGTCACTGAAAGACAATTACTCGCTGCCCAAAATGGATCACATACTTCAGTGAGTTTTAGGAGCCAACATGATGTCATTGCTAGATGGTTACACAAGGTACAATCAGATTCTTGTGCATGAAGATGATCAGGATAATATAACGTTCACTACACCATGGGGTACATTTAAATATGCCAAGGTGTCGTTTGGTTTGAAGAACGTCGGGGTTACATTCCAGTGTGCCATGGAAATAGCTTTTGGTAACGAGAAATATGTCTTCCTTGTTCTTTATTTAGATGATTTGACTGTTTATTCAAATTCATATGATGATGATTTACACCATTTGAGAGTTGTGTTCCAGCGATGTAGAAAATTTGGGATATCCCTAAATCCTAAAAAGTGCCTATTTCCTATGGAAGAAGGAAAACTGTTGAGTCACATCATCCCCAAATATGGGATCCGGATAGATCCTTCTAGAGTTGAAGCGATACAGCAAATTGATTTCCCTCGTAATAAGAATGAAGTCCAAGCATTCAACGGTAGGATGAATTTCTGATGCAGGGATTTTGGGTTAAATCAGATCCTCGCATATAAACCAATAAATCCTTCTTCCATTTCATAAACACTCAAACAGTGGCATAAGAATGCCATTAACTTCAAAGTCAAATATAAAAATCAAAAGAGAGCTTATTCAAACAAAATGCAGATATTAATAACGTAAAAGAAATGTTCGACCACATATTGCAATGGAGAGCTTCTCTCAGCTCTTGGCCCTTTACAACAGCTCTCAAATCAATTCACACTCTCTCTTAATTCCTCACTTCTCACCTCTTTTCCCTTTTTCCTCTTTACACAAATCTCCTATTTATACATAAATATGGATTTACTCCATTCCAAAAATCTCTCCACACAAATCTCAACTAAATTTAATTTAGATTCATTCTAGGTGTGGACTCAACAAAGTCTCGTACATAGAATTCCTACTCCCTAAATTTGCTACCTAATTCTATTTCACTCATATCCTTTTAATTATTAAAAGAATATATACAATAATCCTCACCTTTTCTCTTAATTTATTAAAATAAACAATTTAATTAATAAAATAATTAAAATGTCTCACCCCCCTTATTACATAATTAAATAATGAAAATTGAGCTTGATGCTCTTGCATCAGACTCCCAAGGTTGAAATTAACCATGATCGCCTGATCATGTGTTTCGGATCTTTGTCTTCCTGGATTCCATATCTTGTGTTGCAATTCTCCTTTTGTTTGTTGTTTTTCTCCAGGTCGCCACACTTTATGTTGCATTGCCCCACTGTCTATGCTTTCACAGTCTTCTGCTGTCTTCCTCTTGTTGCTTCTTCTTTGTTTTATTGCTGCTGTCTGCTTCTGGGATACTTTTTTATTATCCTCCTTATCAGTCTAATTTCTCTGTCCAATAGATCTTCTTCAGCATCTGCAATAAAACCTGTACTCACAAAACAATTATTAAAATAAAATACATAAGGCTTTAGTGCCTCTTTCTCCTCTGGCAACATTTCAGTATGCTGCTATGAAATTTCATCTTCCACCAGCACATCAATATGCTGATTTAAATCCTCCATGAGGCTGTCAGCTAGTCACTCCTCCATATCATCTGTTTCAAGAATGTCTCCTTGTTCTTTGTCTTTCAACAACTCACCTTGAGTATAGATCCTCTGCTTTTCCAACTTTCGTCTTTGAAGATCTAACCTTCTATATAACTGAACAATCTCAATTGGAGTAGAACTTGGAAATTTTACACAACTTTCCATACCTTCATTTTCTGCTGACCAATCATCAGATGGCTCTTCTTCCTCTGCTTCAATATTCTGCTGAATATTTCCATGAGATCCCTCTGTCTTCATTTCTTTCTAAGATCTTGCTATCTCAGCATCATTCTGAATAGATTTCAGATTCAACTCTTCTTCTTTAACAAACTTCAAAGTTTGTTCAACACCCTGTGATGTACCTGCAATCACACATAAATCATTAGTATTTAAAACATAAGACCTTGTGGTCTCACTTGATGCTTCAGTCAACATCTCTCTTTGATGCTCTGTATCCTTATCCTTCATTTGATTCAGTTCTTTTGTAGATTTCTCTTTTGTCACATCATTAATTTCAGAAAGTAATGGACCATATTCTAGCTCACATATCAAATCTCCCTTTACATACTCATTTGAACTGAGTAACTCTTCCTTCAATTGAACATTCACTCTATGCTCCTACTTCACTTATGTGACTTTCCTCTTCATACTCCATCCACATCTCTGGTCTACTTTACTTCTCCGTAACATTTCCATCAACAACTCAAGATGGAAATTTAACTTAGCTCTTTCTCTGTCAATCTGCTCTTGACTCATTCTCATGCCATTTGACTTGGAATATTCCTTCTCATTTCCTCTGCTGTGGTATCTCTCAGAACCTCTGCAATGACCTTCAGTAGTCATCTTTGTCTCTATCTTCATGAGTTCCTTACTCACTAATCATGAGCTGTACTAAAGCCTCTGTAACAACAAGTCTTCCCTGCTGCCACTTACCTCACCAATCTCTTCTCTAGACTTGGTCTTTTGGAAAGCACTGGTTCTCTAGTCTCTGGAACCTCTTTGAGCATCCTCTTTGCTCCCTCTAGGCTTCAACTCATCTGCACTTTTTAAGAACACAACTGTCCCTTTTTATCCAATCTCTGTTGGAATTCTTCAGGGTTCTGCTCCACACTTTTCTTTCATTCAGAAACTATTACTAATCTCTTTCATCAGTACTGTTAAAATTGTGATCTTTGTTTGCTGAGATTTCCTTCAACTGTCTGCAACCTATATTTTGAAAATATATCTTCAAAACCAGAGTTAAAATAAAACATATCAGCTCACTTTCAATATCTCTGTGTAGTCTTGTTCCATCTCTCATATGTACTGTATCTCTATGTGCTATCATATTTCAGACTCAAAGTCTGATCTCCTTTTAATCTCTTCATCAAACATGTATTCTCTGCAATTCTCAAAAAAAATGTAGGAAATAATGTAGGAAAATCCAAAACAACACAATTCCTACTTTCGAAGTACTATAGTAAAATGTGCAATTTTACCAAGGCCCAGACTTTCCAACAAGATGAAATTAGTTTACCTCTTGTTGGTCTAAATATGCCAGATTTCTACTATGTCAATCAACGTAGAATGCCCACTTATTTTCCAACACAAATGATATAAGTGTCACAAAACAACACACCATTTTTTTCCCAAATGGTTTTAGGATCTCACTTTAACTATGTCGTGAGAAAGTGAAATCCTTTGAAATTATTGAATGACATGAATTTAAATCAAAATCCATATGGGCTGCCCAACTTTCATACCTTGTCACCATACAAACCATGATAAAATCCGCTTGAAATTAATTCAAGACCTCAACGTTAACACTTCAATATTAATATCGTAACCCATGTGATATATATAATCCCCACGCAAATGTTATGCGGACTTGTTAAAACCGCATTGTCACTGTGCATTAAACATATGACAAAGCTAGAACGACAGTGCCTCCCACGCAAATGTAATGTCAAACCACAACATATGTAATACAACTACACCACGTATATAACGTTTCAACTCATACCATATGTAATGTAAATGTCAACATATATCAAGCCAGACCATGCGTAAAGCCCACGGTACGGCTGCTGTGACATTTGACATCCAACGTTGCAGAGACGGCAACGCTTCCACATTGGAAGCCGACCCAAACCAAACGAAAATGTTTTTCTATTCACTCCTTACAATCACGGTTTGTAAATATAACATGACAACACTCCAATGCTGTGGCTTTTTAACTCGTATGTCGACCCTGCGATCTCATTCCATGTCGATGGTAACCGATATATGGTTGCTGGTGCTCCAGCTATATCGATCATGCCTTTATTCCATCTGCAGTAACTAACATATTACATTGGCCTGTGGCTCTGATACGACCACAACCATACTCCTTACTCCAACGCAAAGTGTAACTTCAATTCGCTCTTGCACTCACGACACTCCTTTACTGCCCACTGCAATGGCACAACTCTCGCTCTTTGCGTCAGCTGGTGTTGCCACCGCCTCCTCCTTGCGTTCGCTGGTGTTAACATTTGAGGATTGACCCTTACGTATCTCCTCTTCTGTGATGTGCACTATTTAATTGATCCGTGGCACCATCGAACCACGTGGATCCTTCTTACTGTGGAGTCACAGCTTCTCAAGTATGCGGAATCCCTTTAATTGCTGGGTGCGATCCTTTCAAACTTGATCACACTACCTTGCCTCGTGTAAGATGCAAATTTCCCCCTCGATATAAACTTTGCCTGCAATCACAGTTGCACACACAATATATATACAAACTTGCAGATTTAAAACGTGAATCTTAACAAGCTTTGATACCAAATGATGCAGGGATTCTGGGTTAAATCAGATCCTTGCATAAACCAATAAAACCTTCTTCCATTTCATAAACACTCAAACAGTCGCATAAGAATGCCATTAAATTCAACGTCAAATATACAAATCAAAAGCGAGCTTATTCAAACAAAATGTAGATATTAATAACGTAAAAGAAATCTTCGACCACATATTACAATGGAGAGCTTCTCTCAGCTCTTGGCCCTTTACAACAGCTCTCAAATCAATTCACACTCTCTCTTTATTCCTCACTTCTCACCTCTCTTCCGTTTTTCCTCTTTACACAACTCTCCTATTTATACACAAATATGGATTTACTCCATTCCAAAAATCTCTCCACACAAATCTCAACTAAATCTAATTTAGATTCATTCTAGGTGTGGACTCAACAAAGTCTCGCACATAGAATTCCTACTCCCTAAATTTGCTACCTAATTCTATTTCACTCATATCCTTTTAATTATTAAAAGAATATCTACAATAATCCTCACCTTTTCTCTTAATTTATTAAAATAAACAATTTAATTAATAAAATAATTAAAATGTGTCACCCCCCTTATTACATAATTAAATAATGAAAATTGAGCATGGTCCTACGTAGGTTCATCCCAACTTAGCTGAACATCTTAGAGAGTTGACCAATGTGCTAAAGAAGGAGAATGATGTAAAATGGTCTGAAAATGCTCGTAAGTCATTCAGCTCGGTGAAATTTTCGTTGACCACTGCTCCAGTATTGACAAGTCTCGATTATTCTCTAGATTTCATTATATTTTCTTTTTCTTCTGAGCATACTTTGGCAGTGGTGCTAATGCAGAAAAAATATGGGACATAGCTTCCAATAGCATTCTTCAGTTGCACAATAAGGGATGCAACCCTCCGATACAACATAATTGAGAAACATGCCTTGGCTTTGGTTAAAGCACTCAAGGAATTTCATGTTTATATTTTGCACTCACATTTTTTGGCATATGTTCCAAATGTAGCGGTTAAAGAATTACTCATGCAAAAAGATCCAGAAGGAAGAAGAGGTAGATGGATAGCAGCCCTCTTAGAGTATGACCTTGAGATCAAGACGACCAAGCTGATCAAAGGGAAAGGCTTAACCAAGATTATGGTAGAGTCTAATCTACATGCACTTGACATCAATCTCATATCAGCATTGTCCAATGACGAATAAGGTGTAAGTCTTATTCAGGTATCAGATCTCTTTTCATCATCTCCACGGTATGTTGATATCATTTATGTTTTGCAACATTTGAACCCTCCTCCATGCATGTCAAAGAGTAATAGCAAGTCCTTGAAACTTAAGGCTTCAAAATATTGCATGCTAGATAGTGCACTCTACTAGAAGGATCCTGGAGGAGTGTTACTCAATTGCTTGTTTGAAGATGAGTCCAAAGAAGTGATGAAGGATTTCCACAAAGGAGATCGTGAAGGTCACTTATACTGGAAGACCACGACTAACAAAGCACTGAGAGTGGGTTACTATTGGCCGACATTATTTGCAGATTTGTACAAGACGGTCATGAGCTGCCATGAATGCCAACTTTGCCAAGGTAAACATAAGATTCTTCATTTACCATTACAACCCATTTTAGTTGAAGCTCCTTTCTAGCAGTGGGGCTTAGAATTTATTGGTGAAATATATCCACCCTCATACGCTCAACACATATGGATACATATCGCCACAGACTATTTCACAAAGTGGATCGAAGCGATCCCAACCAGGCAAGATACAAAATCATTTATAATTCAGTTTTTAGAAGCTAACATCTTGTCTCGGTTTGGTTGTCCTAGAAACATCATCACGGATAACGCTACAACCTTCAAATCAAATAAGATGACAAAATTCTGTGACAGGTATTACATTAATTTGGGTCATTCTGCAACATATTATCCACACGGCAACAGATTGGTGGAGTCCTCCAATAAGTCTTTGATCAACATAATAAAAAATATGTTGGAGGCGAATAAGAAGAATTGGCACAAGAAGCTAATTAATGCACTGTGGGAAGATTGGGTAAGCAACAAGAAATCCATTGACATGTATCCATTTCAGGTAGGTTATGGTGTGGACACAATTTTCCCTTCTTCTTTGGCTGTCCCAGTTATGAAACTTTTACAAGAAGCGGGAAGCGAAGAAAATGACATACAATGCCACATAAACCAAATGATCCACCTACAATAAACAAGAGGTGAAGTGTTTCAAAACACTTCCAAACTCCATGAAAAGATCAAGCAAATCAATGACAGAAAAACCAAGCAAGATGATTTCAAGACCGGTGATGTAGTACTTCGCTGGGATGCCAGGAATGAAGATAAGGGTATGCATGGGAAGTTCGATAATTTATGGAAAGGACCTTTTAATATTGCAGCTTCTTGTGGAAAAAATTCATATCTCTTGGAAGAAATGGATGGGAAAAGTTGCTTAGGAGGGCCAGTTAATGGTAGGCTCCTAAAGCACTATCTTTTTTGATCTGAAATCGTGAAATTTTTTTCATCCTCACTGTATATATCAGTTTGATATTCTTGCAAGTGTGAAGTGGAAAAGCACTGGAGTTCGAAGCCAGAAGTGAACGCCATGGAGCTTCATTGAGTTTCTTCCATTTTCAAGATTCAGTTTTCATAAAAGTAAGTTAAGTTTTAAGTCATTGTTTGAGTCAATTTCAATAAGTTTCAAAGTCAGTTTGTGTCATTGAGTTGTCAATATTTAGTCATGCATTTCAGTTTGAAGTTTTTTGACCGTATTATCCCAATGGTTACACACTTGGTCTATGGTGTTCTTGACACCTCCAAGGAGCTGCCATCCCCAATAAGGCCGATGTTAGTGTCAGAATATGCATTCTGCCATCAGTGATCAAAATTACTCTTTTTATATTCATTTTAGGGGTCCCACTCAGAACTTTTTTATCATTCCATTAGGTCATGCAAAAAATTGATTCACTGATGGTAGCCCTAGTCATAAAGTCTCACTCTCCCTCAAAAATTATCATTTGCTGGCCCACCTTCATGTCTTGTTGAGCATAAAAACACTTTTGAAAATCTCATTTCACTATGTCTTATGTTAGTCAAAGTCAACCATGCAGTCAGGTCATTCAAGTTCCAATTAGGTTATTAGGTTTCATTGTTAAAGGTCAAAAAATGCACCATTTAATCTCAATAAGGTCAGCAAAAGGTGTGAGAGTGACTCAATAAACATTTCATTATCATCTACAGAATATTATCAGCATGTAAATATGATATTTTTAAAGTTGTAATTCTGGTTTCAAGTATGATTTTCATACTCAAATGTAATTTTATTCAAAAACAACGTTTTAATTTATTTCATTTTTTATGTAATTTTATGCTTCCTATATGTAATAAGTTACTCTCCAAAAGCTTCCTACTCCAAAAAAATATGCCAAACTGAAGACCACAAAGTCAAAGTGAAAAGTGCCAAACTCTAGCAACTTCATCCTGCAAAGAAGAATAGTCAAAGAAAAAAGGATATTTAACATGCTTTCAAAAAGTGAAAATAAACATAGGAAAAGTGGGTTTTTTGATTTAAGTCAAAATTCACTCAAGTATTAAAGACTCTTAGACATCAATTTGAAATTCATTTGCCTCCTATTCTATCGAGCAAACACTTGAGGAGAGCGATTTTTTGATTTTTTGGGCAAAATTGGAGAAAAACTGAAGGCGCTGCGCATATCTTGAAGGCACTGCGCATATCCTAAAGGCGCTGCGCATATCCTGAAGGCGTTGCTCACAGCCTTAAGGCATTGCACATATGTCCAGCAAGCCAGAAAATCATCCAAATTGCGCCAAATCACCTCCAGAACTTCTGCAACAGTTGTTTGAGCCTCGAGCAAGTGAGTAATGGTGTCTTCCATTATCATTTACCTCCTTCAAGTTTATTTGTTTGGTTTTGTGTAATTTGCTTGAGAATTTGGTGTTTTAACCATTCAAAACCCTATTTTTCCTCCCTAACACTCCGAACTCCTAAAACCCATTTTCCTCATACTCTCATACCCTTTCCACTTTGCAAATACTCTTTCCCAAAACCTCTATTATTACAATCCCTGTTGCTAAGCTTTTAAATCCTAAAAACCTAAGCCCTAGGTGATCCTTTTACCTAGGCTCCCAATTCCTAATTCCCCATCCAAATTCCCATCACACTATCACTCCTTTTCCCTACCCCCATTTCTCATATCCCTAAAACTATCTCCCATAAATTTCCCTTTCCCCATTTCCTATCCCCAAAATTCACCTTCCACATTATCATATACTTCCCTATGGTTTTGGACATAAAAACACCATGGTAGTAGAAGAAGAGCATAATAGACCATACAGTGAGGAAGAGGAAATCGAAGCTAGGAGGTCACATAAAGGGGGAGCGATAATCAGACTTGAACCTGTTAGCCACCTATAAAATTTGTTATATCAAAATGTGGCTAAATCATTTTTGGAGCCTTCAATAAAGAAGTTTTATTTCTAAAAGTGTTATCTCTTGAAGACTCATGAAGACATCATGCCCTTTGTTTAATCTTCACTGCTGTTTCCCTTTCGAACTCAGAAATTCTGCTATTTTCATAGAGAAAAGACTGCTGCAAAATCTCATTTTTCCCCTCCTCCACTCAAAACTAACCTTCATTTTATTCCCTTTTCCCCCATGAAATTCCTCTATTTTCCATTTATTCCCCTTTCCCCTTCATGAAAATCCTTTTACAAGGTTTAAAACTCATTTTTAAATTTCGCTGAAACCCCCGAATCCATCAGAAAACCTTGAAAAATTCATAAAAATACACTTTTTGTATTAAAGCTTAAGCCCCTTTGGGCTAAGACCTAAACCACTTCCCCACATATGCCCTGGCACTAGAACCAAGTGCTAGACCTGTTTGGCGCTTATCGGATCGGAAACATTTGGTGCGCGCAAGTATTTTTTGTCATATCAAAGCTTCCGATCTGATTGGCCTTTGTTTATAAGCCTCAGCCTTTTTGCCGCTTCATATAACCTTTATAGCCCGCAATCGGGTGCTAAACAATGTAAATGAACCCATATCCGATGCAATTTTCCTTTATAAAACATAAAAACCCCTTTTTCGTATGTTTTACATTAAACGCACCAGTGCAATCTTTTTTATTAATAAACACCATTGATCTTAAAACCTGATCAACGATCCGCGCGATATCGCATCGGAGAATTTATAATGGGTAGATTGAAAGACCAGCACCGTGCTTTCGATGCCGATTGGACCTTATATATATAAAGCCCCAGTCCCTTTGTGTTTTCCACATATCCACAGGCCCCGCAGTCGGGCGCCAGGTCTTATATATAATACCTCCTTGAATTCAAAAACCTTTGTATTTCGAATTTTTTTTGATTTTCATGTATTTTAAAGGGTTCCACTGTTTATTGGTCGGAGCCTATCCTCCGCCGTTGATCACCGGACCAATCAATGGCCAACGCTATATCGCATCGGGAGATTTCATTGGCGCATTGTAATATTTTATTGCTCCCCCTCTGATTGGCCACTCCTCCGATTCATCCTCTATCGTCGATCTGATTTGCAGATCTACGGTCCAAAGCCAATCGCATCAGCGCCATTCAGTTTTGCCAAACTCTAGCAACTTCATCCTGCAAAGAAGAATAGTCAAAGTAAAAAGGATATTTAACATGCTTTCAAAAGAATAGTCGATCGCGAAGCTCTGATTGCATCTGGGCCGTCCACGTGTCCAGATCGGATGGTCCAAATCTTTCCTCCCGACTTTGGTTAAATTCATGCCCCCGCTTCATAATGTTTTTGGCCAAATCTCAGCCGTTGATCTCTGCAGATCAACGACCCTTATTCACCCTTTCTGCGCCTCGTTTATTTTTTCCATTTATCCCTAGATACAATCTCTGCCATTGATCCTACACATCCAACGACCCATATTAACTCCGACAGGCTCGACCTCTGTGGGTCCTGCCTCCCTCCAGACTTGATTTTAGCCATCCAAATCTTTGATCCAACGGCTCAGAGTAAAACCACCCTTCCTGCTTCTGCCCGCGCATCTTGCCATTTTCGCGCTCACTCCCCGCCGTCTGATCTAAGACCTCAGATCCAACGGCTAGCGCGCATTTTCGCGCAGATTCAAGCACGAACATTAATTCTCAGAGGGCTACGTGATATGGGTGGTATTCAAATTCCACGTGTCACCTCCTAACGCATATCGCATTCGAAAAGGTGAAACCACCTTTCTCCCTTTTGGCCACGCGAAACTCGTGGTTTTCTCCTCCGAAACCATTTTTCCCATTTACATTGTGTTTATCGCGTGCGCTCCCCACCATTGATCTCTGCAGATCAACGGATTAGATCTAATCTCCCATTACACTATCGCCCTCCGCCCTCACCGAAGGACTTCATAAAGCAATCACAGCCGTTGATCTCGTGGGCTGATCTCATCCGACGACGCACGATCATCCCGAAACCCCAATTTTCTTTCCTGTGAATATTTCTTCGTCCAAAGGATTTTAACCCCATTTCCTTTGTTTTTCTTATATTTTCGCGAAATGTGACTCTGTCGCATTATATTATGACATTTTCTCCTGACCGTTGATCTTTACAAGATCAACGAACCCGACTTAAAAATCTCCACCTTTGCTCCCACCCCTTCCCTTTTAATCTTCGCACGCAATCTCCGCCATTGAATGCTGTCATTCAACGGCAACGCTCCAAAACTAAGCCTCCTAAGCAGTTTTACCTAATACGCAGGGTTTTATAACGTTTTTTTATGTATTTTGTAGGTTTAAATGATTTTTCCATTTTATTAAAGGAAAACCAAAGGCCGGGGATGACGATCCCCCACGCCTTTGTGCATAAAGGAAAATCATTCCACAGGGTTTAACATCACGTTTTGTCAATGCATCGTGGGCATTGATGCCATATGAGCCCTTTGTACACCTGCACATCAACAAGACACAAAAATGCATAAATAAAATCAAAGAGTATCAGTATTGAAGACCTAACCACGACAGGATTGAAGATTAAAGATTAATTTCACAGTTTAATGGATTACGGCTAAGATCGACTATCAAAAGCCTAATCCATTAAATTAAACGCAGTTACAGACAAAATCAAAAAACATTTATCACACAGAGGATGCCTCCACTGCCACATCAGAGGCTAATTGGTTCCTCTCAGCTACCAGATTGCCACCTGTAGCCTCAAAGCATTCAACAGGGGCCAAGTTATTATCAGAACATCATATATTCGCCTCAATGCAGTCCAATAGTTAATTCAGCCAAAGGATTTATTGCAAAAAATATCAACAGAGTTATTACAGGGTGAATTAGCTCACCGAGCTTAATTCTTAAATGTAAAACAATTAATACAGACAAATATCTGTAAACTTGTCGATTAAGCCCCTCAAAGGCCGAGAAGCATTAAGCTGTATTAATTGAACCTGGGAGATCTTTTATCCCATCCCACCTCCTCATATCTTCTATAAATACTTCTGTAGAAGATGAAACAATGTTGGTTGCAGAACTTTGAAATATACTTGTGCTCGAAATTTCTACCTGTAAATAGTGTTCAAAGGCTCTTGAAGCTCTGTTTGTGATAGAATAGTTAGGCTGAGAAGTGAAGATGATTGCTGAACTGAAACATTGGATCTGAAGACTGTAATTGGCTTGACATCAATAACAAGCTGTTTTTTGGGATCCTGGTCTATATCACTGGTGAAGTGCTCCTTTCTGTGTAATTGTTTTCCTATAGTGTATGCCATTTTGTCCATTAATTCTCTGATAAAGAACAACAAGCATAGAGTTAGGATTTACTGTTTATAGTACCCTTTTATGACTGATAAGCTTTATCTCAATGTTTTCCTCTAATTTTTTTATTTAAGAATGATTCAATACAGTTTAAACAGTTAGGAATGCTGGCATTCCCTCGTCCTACTGTCTGCTTTAAACATTATTCTTGAATGTTATTTTCATTATTTGCTTATTAAAGTTGGACTAGAAAAGTGATGGTGTGCCCTGTTTTCTATCTTCTTTCTCCAAAGGTGAATTCTGAAAGTTTCCCTAAGTGTTGGTTGAAAGTAGACTAGGTTTAAAAGTACCTTATCTGATCTTAAGTTGCATTTTGTTTCTCTTATGTGTTTTTCATCCTTTCTAAAGGTAATTATGCGGATTACTGGATTGTTGTCTATTGAGTTGCTTTAATACGAACTTGTCCAAGAAATTTATGGTGAGCCCTGTTCTTGGTTGGTTTTAAACAGTTACTTAAGAGGCTTTTCTTGTTTGGACAAACTATGAATCCTAGTTGAAATCATTATCTGTTTCCACCCCTCCAACACTTTATTGTTTCCATTCCATCATTTTAATCTCAATGATCTTGTGATATAGATGACTTGCCCCTTGGATCACTCTTGATGTCATTGCTCAATTAAAGCCCTATTATGACTCCATAGCCCAATGGACTAAAAACCAACGTTATATCTATATTTTAGCCAAAGCTTGTTCTGATTTCTTGCAACTTCACACCTTTGAAACTCTTTCCATTTAGGACATTCCACTCAAATAATAATCATGCTCAACCATCCAAAACAAAAAAAAAACCCTCGTTCTTCATAACTAGCCTAACAACAAACCCAAAAACCTTTAAAGATAAATCCAAATCTTTGCACTTATTGGAGAGATCCCTCTCCGGATTCGGGAGGGCTAGATCCTAGAATTCCAAAGTGGTTGAAATAGTGTTCTCTCTACAATTTGACTTTGCCAATCTTGCAAATTACAGGGAGCTAACAAAACCTACCAACACAAGGGAACTTTTGGCTTCTCCAGTGACAATAACATGTTTCAAATATGTTGGTTGTTATGATTTTTGTGAACAAATTCAGAGGGTTCAACATGATGACATCTTGACTAGTCTCTTCATATCCAAACTCCACAACAACCAAGTCACTTTAGCTGGAGTCACCTTTACTGTCTCAACTGCCATTATTTCAGCTACCACCGAGATCCCGAATGTTGGGGAGAAGTGGTTCAAAAAGAGTGATTTGGAGGAAAACTACTTTGAGCCCTTCCTGAAACTAAGGTATAAGAATGAGAAAAAGAGGTTCTTTCCTTTTTCCCACCTCCAGGACAAATATGCACCGATGATGAAGATAATCATGAAATTTTTTTCATGCAAGGGTATATTTTCAAGGCTTTATACTTATCACATCCGCCTCTTAATGCATTTCACTAGGGTAAAAATGCTGAACATACCCTACTACCTCTTCCAAAGCATAGATAAGATGACATTCATTGTCCCAAAAAGGGAATAGAACATCAAATGAAAAGTCTTTTCCATCATTCCTTAATTAAAATCATAGTCCACCATCTTAATCAACTAAACATTGCATGGAGTACCATCATAGCCAATGCCATTTTCAATGAGCCATCCACTCACCATGCAAAAAATGTCCCTTCATCATCCCAACCATTTACTTCCATCCCTCCATCTCAGCCCATAACACACTCATCATCACCAGATCAGTCCCCTTCACCTCCTTCATCTCCATCTCATCATGACATTGGGTCACCTAGCAGGATTGAGGACATTGAGCCTACGTGGGCTAGTATGGTTGAGGTTGAGCCATTGCCAAAAACCTATGAGAGAGGCCATAGACATGTGTTTTCTCCACACATAGTGGAAGGGGCCATGCCTTCTACTTCAACAAAGCAGGTGGACAAAGGCAAAGAGAAGGTCATTAAGGCAGTCATTCATGATGATGATGACACTCATGAAGTAGAGCAGGAATTTCAGCTTGTTGACCTAGATGAGGATGAAAATGAAAAAATCACTAATGTAACCATTAAAGGAAAGGATGCCAAGATTAGTGAGCTCCAGACTAATATTGACATGGGTAGATATGTCATACACTTCCTTGAGCAAGAAAATGAGCAATTGAAGACTAAACAGGTCATTGATGAGGTCAAGTATGTCACTGATCAAAGGGAGGCTGAAAAGGCCAAAGCCATGCTAGATGAAACACTTGAGAAGTATGGATTACTTGATGAACATGAGGAACAAGTACCGCGACAGAGACCTAGAACTAGAGGGCTAAAAAGAGCTCTAGCTCTAGAGAGGCAAAGGGAAGTTGAGCTTGCTGATCAGCTAACCCTAAATGAGTAGCTTGCTATAGTCATCAGTGAAAATAGGGAGCCATGGCTTGATAGATACAATCAGCACTTGGAGAAGCTGCTAGCAAAGGCTAATAAAGACAATGAATTATTGAGGAAAAAAGTCAAGCACCATGCACTAAAGGATAAAATTGCATTGGCCAAGCTCAAAAGTGCCAATGCAAAAATTAAAGATTTGACCATGGAGGAGAAGAAGAAATTGGACATTCTTGCTGAGGCTTCCCTCCAAGCCTAGACACATCATCGTCGACTATTCTAAAATTTTTGAGGCATTTTCAAACTTTTTTGCAAATTCTGAGTTTGACTGTGTTTTTTTGAATAAGGAAATATGAGAAAATTGGTCATATGCACAACGCCCTAGGCGCTGCACAAATGATAGGGACATTTTTTTGGGAAAAGGTCACCACCATTGGGTTTAGAATGATGAAGACATGCACCATATTAATTTTCTAAGGTTTTTGAGGCAAACTTGTCAGTTAAAAGGGAAATAAACCACCAAAAAATCATGTTTCTGCCCATATTTTTGCCTAGGCGCTGCACACAGAGCAATCCTGGGAGATTGTAATTTTGAAGGGTCAAATCATCATCATTTTGAGAGATGGATGCATATTCAGAAAGAGTGCTTGACAAGATTTCCAAAAAGCCATCTTGGGCCTGATTTGGACACATGTAGGTCAGTCAAAAGTTTCCTTGAACATGGATGGCACACAGCCTTAAGGCGTTTCACATATGATAGGAAAATGGTGCATATGACAATTTGCGGATCTTTTTTGTTTTTCAGTGTAAATTTTGATTTTATCTCCGAAAATGATCTTTCTATTAATGTAATTCATCATGGTAAATCTAATTATGTCAAGGATAAGTTACCTAGGGGTAGATTCATTAGGTAAACTTATCCTTAATCAAGATGAATCAATTTGAGTGTAATTAGGAATGAGTCACTTGGACCATCCTACACTTCAACTTTCAGTTCAGTACTTTGTGGATCTCTTCCTCACCTCATGGATTTGACCCCTGAGGATGAGTGAATGTGGTTTTGATGTCTATTTAGCCCCTTTCTTCACACTAAGTAAGGGTTGGAATCAATTTGGATGATATCTTGTTGATCAAGGAACTATTGTACTCAGTTTGGCCAGTTAATAAAGAAGAGTTGCAACTATAGTTTAGGATACTTGTGGTATGATGTTTATCATTGTTTTTTCTTCAGTTTCATATGTTATAATTTATTGTATTCATATTCACTTCATCTCTATGGTATGATCTCTTTCAGGTTATATAGGCAGAACACATGCTTGCTCATGCTCTGTTTTGGGAAATTGATCATAGTTTGTCCATTTTCCTCTGTTTAGGAAGAATACACCTCCCATACTCTTCCTAGCTTCTCATCAGTGTCAAAACCATCTCATCAAAATCATCTTTAAGTGATAAGCCTTATGCCTACCTTGCCCCATTTATCCCTGAAACCCTATCTCATTTCCCTTGACCTAGCTCCTTGACCTAATTTCTTCATCCAGTGATAACCCAACCAAATCAAATCAAAACAACCCCTGCACTCAATATATAACCTAAAAACGAAAATTCCTCCAGCCCTCCTAGTTGTGATCTTTTGGAGAGATCCCTCTCCGACTTGGTAGGGCTAGCTACCAAGTCAAAAGCTTGGTCTGTGGTTACCTTTGTTGGGATTCCTTTTTCAGTGTTGGGAATCTGGCGGAGTGCTAACAAGTCTGAATTTTTGAAGTTGAAGTAGTTTTGAAGCAGGTTGACTTTGAGAAGAAGAAAGTGCATATGAGGAGAGGTTGACTTGGTCTTGGAGGAGTATTTTTCAGGGGTCTTAGGTCTTGGAATTCTTCATTTGAAGATTCTATAAGAAGAGAAGAATTCTTGTGGGTTTTCCTCTCAAGAGGAGAGGTTTTGGTCTTGGCTAGTAGCCTATATTTTGTGTCCTCTTGTCTCATTGATATTCATATTTTGGTAGTTGTTTGATGATAAAAGAACACTATAATAATCAATTAAAGAAGATGCTAACTACAAATACATCAAGTAAAGTAAAAGAACATCACAATCAATTATCAAAGTAAGTGAAATCACCCTTATCTAGTTGGCCTAGATTTCTCAACATGGTATCAGAGCTAAGGTGACAACAAAAAGGAAAGATAGCTTGAAGATCATCCAATTGAAGAAGGATACATAAGGGTCGAGCACAAGGAAGTGTCTAAATAGCGTGTCTACATATCATCTTGAAGGAAATAACTCTTGGAAGGAGAAGAAGAGCTCAAAGGCCCTACTTCTTAAGGAAAGAAAGACTTAACACATTTGGAGGATCTTGAGAAGTCTCCACATTCTACATTATACATCCAAGGAAGCAAGAAGGATCACTTCATCATCATCAAATGAATCAAAGTGATCTCCCTCACATTGAAGAAGGATCACATCTAAAAAACAATCATCATCAGGGAGGAATATTCAATCATTATCAGGGAGGAATATTCAATTGTTAAATAACAAAGGAGTAGCAGAAGTCAACATCTTGAAGAAGGCAGCTAGTTGAAGATATCATCATCAAAGGAGCATATTCACTTGACAAGTAAGTATTCTATATTTTATGTCTCAATACACAATGACTTCTTTATGTAAGGAAAACATCAAACTTGTTGGGTCATCGAATTACCTTGCATGGAAGAAGAGACTATATTGGATCCTCATAGAAAATGAAGTTAGTGAATATGTCATGGGCTCTATCACCAAACCCTCTCAAGAGAAATCTCAAGCTCTATCGAAATATATGAAAGGAGAAATAAGGGTTCAAGGTCCTTATTGAGTCAATTAAGGGTTCCCTCATTCCATGTGTAGCAAAGTTGAAGACATCGAAATAGATCGATGAAAATTGGTGGAATTGTTCTCTGTAAGTAATTTAGGAGAAATTATATCATTAAGAATCGAACTATACAAGACGAAGGTATCAAAGGAAGAAGGGTTAGCCTAATACCATATGAGGTATTTGAAATATAGATCAAGTACATGACTAGGAGAAGTGATGTCTGATTGAGAAATGACCACCATTGTGCTCAATGCACTACCTGATGAATGGGGCAAATTTGTATCAAGTATCAATGGAAAGAAGGAAACTACCCCATTCAATTATCTACGACCATTATGAAAAATAGAAGAAACCATATTGAAAGCAAAGAACGACGTTGGATCAAGTGAACAAACTCAAGCATATGTAGCTATGGAAAGGAAGAAAGGGAAGTATTGAAAAATATTTCAAAAGAAAATCTACATGTCTAAGATTCAATTCTATGAAGGTAATGAGTATGGGTATTTCAAAAGGAATTGTCCTAAAATAAAAAAGGACAACAAGAATAGAGGAAAGAAATGAAGCCCATGTCACCAAAGAAGTAGAAGAACCTGAAAAGAAGAAGTCAAAGAAGGAAGTGAAAGACCTTTACTATGACTGAGGTAAAATTATATACTTGGTTCTTTTCAGTTTGTAGAAGATAACAATCGTGGCGGAAAGCATCACAAGTATGATAGGATTCATTGCAGAAATGATTGAGATAACATCATAAGCAATCATCATGATAGAAAAGAAATAACACATGGAATCATCATAAGCATAGAAGGATAACCGAAGTAAGCAATTTATGTGGTTGGAGAAAGTCATCTTGCAAAATAGGAAGACAAAATTTTGTCACACCTCATCATCATTAGAAAGAATCATTTGTAGAATGAGGATCATCAATATCCTCCATTAGAATATTTGATAGAAGATTCACCTCTACTTAGAAGAAGCGTCTCGCAAGTAGTCTACATTCCACCTTGTGTCCATCCACAGTCTAGAAGGATGATGGTATGCTAACAAAGATGTGAAACATGACAAGTTGGTTGAAGTATTTTCATCTTCAAGCAATGAAAGGAAGCTATTAGAAGAGAGTCTAGATGACCACATGAAGGAAGAGGTATGTATTTATTTGGTAATAGATAGATAATGTCATGTCATCGTATGGTTGCAAATAGAATGGTTAAAAAACTCTATCTCATGAGCATGATGAAAGAATAAGGAACTTTTCCTTCTGTATGATACATGAAGGCATGAATACAATGTGCCTTGAACTCTTTTAACGATGAAATAATATGACCTCATGAAGAATGTGAGGTGGTTGGAAACTATGGTTCCTATGATGAAGGAACTATGTATAAAAGATCCCGAGGAAGCAATGTGCGAAGAAGGTGAAAGAAGAGTTTGTGAAAGATGTATCTATAGTCACGTGAGATAAGATATATAATCAACATTTGATAACAAGAAGGATTAGCTATGAAATCTCCATGGAGAAGGTATGAATACCCTGATATCTATGTTGGAGAAGGAGAACCTTGATAATGTATGTCTTGGAGATGGATTATGTTATCACCAAACTGGGACTTATTGGGCTATTCAACAATCAATTTGATGTAGCTATTTCAAACCACTTGGGGTTGGAAGTTAGCCCTTCCAACCAGAGAGGGCTCTCTCAAGAAAAATGTAAGATATTTAAGAAACAAGCTTATAATGAAGATGGGTAACTCTTATATGCTTTTAGATGATTTTTGTAGGTGGAAGATGAGTGAGGGCTACCATTGGGCATGGAGTCAACATGAAAATTCATTTACAAATGAGTATTATTCATGGAAACTGAGGCACATGAGCTTTTACAATAACTCTGACAGCTAACATAATACATAAAGGAAGTTGGAGCATAATATTTTATGAATTCCAAGTAATCATGTATAAGCAATCTAAATCAATATTCAAAATATAAATGGAAAAAAACACATAAAAGCTCAATATGAATCTCAGGTCTGAACAAACACTTCTGCAACTATGTATTAACTGAGTGAAATAAAATTACATAGTAGATGTAATATTCCCAATTAGCTTTGCTAATTGGAATATTGCATTTTTGTGTTATTTTGCTGCTTTAGATAGGAATAATAAATAAAGTGAGAAATAAGAGGGGTCACCTCACTTTAGCCACCTCACTTTATAATAAAGTGTTCTTTTTCCTAGTAGCTTGACGTTGTAACTTAGAGAGGGGGCCTTGGGGGTCCACGTGGGTGATGGAGGAGACATAAAGTTAACCCAAGGTAAATTGCGCAGATCCAGGGTGAGTGAGTTTGGAGGGAGATTGGTGCTATAAAAGGAGAGGCTCTCACCTCATTTGATCATCCATGATTTTGATATTCTTATTGATAGCTAGACTTTGTCTGCTTCAGCACGCCGGTTGTTTAGTCGGTCTGCAGCACTGCTGAGTACACGAGTGTCTCCGGTCGGAGATCTCACCCTTAGCCTCGGGGGACTTCGAGTGCCTGCCCTGGTAAGGTTTTTCTGGTTTCACCCTTAGCTTCGGGGGACTTCGAGTGCCCGCCCTAGTAAGGTTTTTCAGTAGCAAAGCAGCAGCGTTTCTGAAGCACATCTGAGGAGGAGGAAAGCCCTCTTGTGGCTGCGCAGAGCAAGAGAAGGAAGGACGCTGAATCTTTGAAGAGAAGGACGCTGTTTTATCTGAAGAGAGGACGCTGTCCCTTGCAGGAGAGGTAGGACGCTGTCCAAGAGGACGCAGTTCCAGACTGGCAGAGAAAACGCTGTTTGAGGGGCAGAAGGACGCTGATCAAGCCCAGAGTGAGGACGCTGTCCATTCTTGGAGGTGAGGGTTGCAGATTTGAAGGTTTCTTGTCAGATCTAGCCAGGAAGGACAGATCTTGCGCATCTAGTCCCGTATGTTGCGCATCTAGCCTCGTATATTGCGTATCCGAGGGCTTTGCGTGAGATCCGTTCTTGAGGAGGAGCCGTATATCACAAGATACCGATGGGGATTCAGAGAGAGTCCGAAGGGAAACACCGCATCTAGCCCCAGAGGTCAGAGATCCCAGGAAGATAGTTCCGCATTCAGCACAGATCCGAGGGATTGGCGGTGCCAGATCGCTTTGGAGGACGCATCGTGAAAGGGAGGACGCGTCGAAAGGATAGGAGGTTTCCGCATCCATCGTGGGAACTAGACCGAGGAGCAACATCATTGGCACCAGAGTGAGGACGCTGTCCATTCTTGGAGGTGAGGGTTGCAGATCTGAAGGTTTCTTGTCAGATCTAGCTTGGTGAAGGATAGATCTTACAGATCTAGTCCTGTATGTTGCAGATCTAGCCTTGTATATTGCAGATCTGAGGGTTTTTGCAGTAGATCCAGCTTGAGGAGTGACAGATCTGAGGAGATATTGACAGATCTAGTCCAGATCTGAAGGGGAAACACCAGATCTAGCCCTAGAGGCTGTAGATCTGAGGAGATAGTTCCAGATCTAGCATAGATCTGAGGGTTTGGCAGCAGACTGGGTTTTGGAGGACGCAGATCAGGAAAGGGAGGACGCAGTTGTGATAGGAGGCTTCAGATCCATCAGGTGGGACGCAGATCTGAGGAGCAGATCATAGTGAGGAGTGCTTAACAGCGTTTTCCAGGATCCTGTAGCAGCTTCATCTGTCTGGAGAGTTGAGGGCTTGGTGCTTTATCTGTTTCTGCGCTGTCACTGGCAGAGACAGCGTTCTTCCATTTGAGAGGGTTTGCAGTCTTCAGCCCCAGCGCAGTTCATCTTCAGTTGCAGAGCAGCTAGGACGCTGTCCTTGGGGCAGCCACTTTTCTGTTGAGAGGGTCTCCACTTGCCTAGGGCAAGGATAGGTGCACTTACTCTGATTTATTGTACTCCTCTCTATGTACTTTCTGATTAATAAAATGGCTCAGATTTTGGTGTTACATGTGTCATGATTCAGTGATCTGGTTCAGTTTATATCTGTATTAGTGCATGTCTGTTTATTACTGGTTATTTCCCTTTGGGGATATTACAGTGGTATCAGAGCTTAGATCTGGCTCAGCCTGTGGTGCTAGCACTCTATGGCACCTAGGGGTCACCCCACTCTCCTTGGGGGAGGTGATTCTGATTCAGAAGACGAACGGAGGAATCCAATGGAGGCTATGTTGGCAAGATTGGCCGAGAAGTTGAGTGAGAAGATGGATGCAAAGATGGATGCATTCATGCAGGAGGTAACCCGGAAGGTTGCAGGGGGAACGCAGAAAGAACCCCCTAGGGTCTCTCAGGTAGGGGAAGGATCGGGAACATCTAGTTGCATACCAGATGCTATACCCATTGTGACAGCGCAGAAGGCCGATTCCATGGACACGCGACCTACCATGCCTACTTTCCCGGTAGAGGAAGTGGAGCAAACGGCATCAAGAGATGAGGGTCCCGATCTACATGCAGTTTGGTTTGCAGATTGGCGAAGTTTGGGGCCGGAATTCATAGAGGCTCTCCCTTTCAATCAATATATGCAGTACCGAGGCGGCAGTAAGCCTCATGATCGGAATAAGGGACGGGGTTCCCACCGTGACAGTAACCGTGCATCCAGCAAATTTCATTTGCCGATGTTTGATGGGTCTCCAAAGACCACAGCCAGGTCATGGGTGGAAAAACTAGACCTCTATTTTCAGCTTAACCAGATGCCGGAGAAGGAGGCCATTAAGATGGCTGCATTACATCTAGAGGGTGAGGCCCAGAACTGGTGGTTTCATGGGTTGACCACACTGGGGCATTCCACAGTGACTACATATGCCGAGTTCACCAGGAGGGTGGTGAAACGTTTTGATCAGAAGGACCCAGATCAGCCTTTCCTCGAGCTGACCAAGCTCAAACAGACAGGTAGTGCAGAGGCATACATCTCTGACTTTTTGAGGGTTTCAGTGATGGTACCTGACATATCAGCAGGCCGGTTGATCACGATGTTTTTGGACGGGCTGTCAGAACCACTTCGTGGCCTAGTTCGGTCAAACAAACCGGCTACACTTCAGGATGCTATCGGCAGGGCCCGTGACCTACAGGATGTGTTGCCCAGGACTCGGCCACCTTATCCCCAGAGACAGGCTTTCCAGCCTAAGGGTAAGGACATGAGGATTCCGCCTCCCAAGGCGAATCCCAGACGAGGACAGCATGATGATGAGGCTAGGAGAGAGCTGAGACGGAAGCGATTGTGCTTCACCTGCCAGGAGCCGTGGGCACCAGGACACAAATGCACCGCAGGGAAGGCGCATTTCATAGAGGTCTTCTCCGAGGGCAGCGGAGAAGAGGATGAGTTGGAGGATGAGGAGGCAGAAGAGTGTTATGCAGCGCAGAGTGCCTTACCACCTCCACCACCAGAGGCGGGAGAGGCATCATTTGCCCCTACTGGGGGAGCTCTAGCAGCATTGCGAGGAGTCCCCAAGTATCTGACATTGCGCGTACGTGGGACAGTACGGGGTCAGCGTGTTTCAGTTCTAGTGGACAGTGGGGCCACCCACAATTTCATCGATGCCCAGATGGTAGCACGGAGGGGCATACCCACAGAGAGCTTTGATGGGTTTTCAGTTCTGGTTCCAGGAGATCAGACCATGGCCTGTGCTCGATATGTACCTGAGTTATCAGTGACGATGGGCACCTATACGTTGACTGATCACTTCTTTGTGGTGGACATTCCGGACACCAATGTGATATTGGGAGTGCAGTGGCTTATCACTCTGGGAAAGGTCACCACAGATTGGAAGGCCTTGGAAATGGAGTGGGATGATCCCAAGACGGGGAGGCATGAGAAGATCCGAGGTCAAAACACATATCCGCCCCAGACAGTATCAGCACACAGCATGGATGCGACATTCCGCAGGGGAGACATAGAGTGGGCAGTTGAGCTGCGGGCTTCAGAGATGGTAGATACAGGCAGGGCGGTGCACCCTGATCTACAGACTCTTCTTGACAGATATGCAGTAGTGTTTGGAGATATTCCACCGGGACAGCCACCAGATCGGGGGTTTGAGCACACGATAGAGTTGGAGCAGGGGATATAGGCAGTGATCACCACCCCTTATAGGCATCCTAAGGCCTACATGGATGAGATAGAGCGGGCCATTCAGGAGCTGTTAGCCCTTGGGCACATTCGGCCCAGTACCAGTCCTTTCGCTTCTTCAGTAGTGTTGGTGAAGAAGAAGGACGGCACATTACGCATGTGCATTGATTACAGGGCACTGAACAAGAAGACATTGAAGAACCGATACCCCATTCCCAGGATCGATGAGTTGATGGACGAGTTGAGAGGAGCACGTTTCTTCTCGAAGATTGATTTGAGGTCCGGGTACCATCAGATACGCATGAGGGAACAGGACGTTCCCAAAACTGCTTTCAGGTGTCATTATGGGCACTTTGAGTTTTTGGTCATGCCATTTGGACTAACCAATGCACCTGCCACTTTCCAGTCTTGCATGAACCATATCTTCAGGGAGCATCTGAGGAAGTTCGTGCTGGTCTTCTTTGATGATATTCTCATATACAACAGAACTTGGGAGGAGCACCTCCAGCACATAGAGACAGTTTTGCGCATCCTGGAGGAGCAGCAGTTCTTTGCCAAACTCTCCAAGTGTGAGTTTGGTTTGACAGAGATGTTGTATTTGGGACACATCATAGGAGTGGACGGAGTGAGAGTCCATGACGAGAAGATCCGGGCTATCAGGGCCTGGCCAGAGCCGCGGAATGTGACAGAACTTAGAGGGTTCATTGGTATCTGCACTTATTACAGGAAGTTCGTCAAGGGCTTCTCACAGCTTGCTGCACCCCTCATGGAGCTGACGAGGAAGGGGGCATTCAGTTGGACGGACACCGCACAGAGAGCTTTTGATAAGCTCAAAGAGGTGATGAGTAGTTGTCCGGTGTTGGCATTGCCTGATTTCACTCAGCCCTTTATCCTAGAGTGCGATGCCTCAGGAGAAGGGATTGGAGCAGTTTTGATGCAGGAGGGTCACCCGATTGCATTCGAGAGCCGGAAACTCCTTCCCCATGAGAGACTTTATCCTATCTATGATAAGGAGATGTTGGCCATTATGCATGCCTTGGCCAAATTCCGGCAGTACTTGGTAGGCGGCAGATTTAGAGTCAGGACAGATCATAATAGCCTGAAGTACTTTTTGGAGCAGAAACAGTTGCAGGAGAGGCAGCAGAAGTGGATCAGCAAGATCCAAGCTTATGACTTTGACATAGAGTATGTCAAAGGGAAGAACAATGTGGTAGCAGATGCCCTTTCTCGTAGACCAGCTACATTATCCCTCATGAGCTTGGACGCTGATTGGAAGGCTCGACTACTGGTTGAGTATTCCAAGGATAGATTTGCATGCGAGGTGCTGGATGGACAGATAGCGGATAGCAGATACAAGGTGGCAGATGAGGTCATCTATTACAGAGATCGGATCTTCTTGACTGAGAGATCTCAGCTCAAGGAGAAGATACTCCATGCCTCTCATGATTCACCATTGGCGGGCCATCAGGGGTTCACCAAGATGTACAGGGCCATCCGGGAGAGATTTGCATGGAAGGGCCTCAAGGAGGACGTACTCCAGCATGTCAGGGAGTGCGAGTTTTGCCAGCGGAACAAAGGGGAGATGAACCATCCCGCAGGGTTGTTACAGCCGCTTCCCATTCCTGAGGGGAAGTGGGAGAGTGTCTCGATGGATTTCATCACGGGTTTGCCCACAGTGCAGGGCAAGGACTGCATCTTCGTAGTAGTTGACCGGCTAACGAAGTATGCTCACTTCTTTGCCATTTCGGCACACTACACAGCAGCACAGGTGGCAGAGTTGTTTTTCGGGGAGGTTTTCAGATTGCATGGTCTACCCAAGACCATTGTTAGTGACAGGGACAGCCGCTTTATGGGTGGATTTTGGCAGGAGCTCTTTCGACTAGTAGGGACCGAGTTGACACCGAGCACCAGCTATCATCCCCAGACGGACGGGCAGACAGAGATAGTTAACAAGTGGCTGGAGGGCTACTTGCGTAACTACGTCAGTGGGCAGCAGCGAGCGTGGCTGAAATGGCTACATCTGGGCGAGTACTGCTACAACACAACCCATCATATGTCTATCGGCATGACTCCGTTTTATGCGTTGTATGGATATCATTCCTTGTCTTTTGTGGATGTGATGTTTGGGGTTAGCAGGGCTCCACGAGCCAAACTATGGATCCAAGAGAGCCAAGACATCCTTCGGACTCTCAAGGACAACATAGCCACCGCCCAAAATCAACAGAAGTTATATGCAGACAGGGGCCGAGTGGAGAGACACTTTGAGGTAGGGGATTTGGTCTACTTGCGGTTACAGCCATACCGCCAGTCTTCACTCAAACAGAAGGGGGCAGAGAAGCTTAAGCCTCGTTTTTATGGACCATACAGTGTGATTCGGAGGATCGGACAGGTTGCATATGAGTTGGAGTTGCCCCAAGGCAGCCGGATTCATAACATTTTCCATGTATCATGCCTGAAGAAGGCACTCGGCCAGCATGTGACAGTCACCGGGGAGCTACCTCCGACAGATGATGAGGGGCACTTGGTATTACAGCCAGAGGCCATTATTGACACCAGGGAGAGACAATTGCGTAGCAGGAAGATCAGAGAGTTCCTGGTGAGATGGAAGAATCTGCCAGATGAGGATGCCACCTGGGAGGATGAGAAGATCTTGCAGCATCCCTCACTTCAGTTGCTTGAGGACAAGCAACGTTTTGCCGGGGGAGACTGTAATATTCCCAATTAGCTTTGCTAATTGGAATATTGCATTTTTGTGTTATTTTGCTGCTTTAGATAGGAATAATAAATAAAGTGAGAAATAAGAGGGGTCACCTCACTTTAGCCACCTCACTTTATAATAAAGTGTTCTTTTTCCTAGTAGCTTGACGTTGTAACTTAGATAGGGGGCCTTGGGGGTCCACGTGGGTGATGGAGGAGACATAAAGTTAACCCAAGGTAAACTGCGCAGATCCAGGGTGAGTGAGTTTGGAGGGAGATTGGTGCTATAAAAGGAGAGGCTCTCACCTCATTTGAACATCCATGATTTGATATTCTTATTGATAGCTAGACTTTGTCTGCTTCAGCACGCCGGTTGTTTAGTCGGTCTGCAGCACTGCTTAGTGCACGAGTGTCTCCGGTCGGAGATCTCACCCTTAGCCTCGGGGGACTTCGAGTGCCTGCCCTGGTAAGGTTTTTCTGGTTTCACCCTTAGCTTCGGGGGACCTCGAGTGCCCGCCCTAGCAAGGTTTTTCAGTAGCAAAGCAGCAGCATTTCTGAAGCACATCTGAGGAGGAGGAAAGCCCTCTTGTGGCTGCGCAGAGCAAGAGAAGGGAGGACGCTGAATCTTTGAAGAGAAGGACGCTGTTTTATCTGAAGAGAGGACGCTGTCCCTTGCAGGAGAGGTAGGACGCTGTCCAAGAGGACGCAGTTCCAGGCTGGCAAAGAAAACGCTGTTTGAGGGGCAGAAGGACGCTGATCAAGCCCAGAGTGAGGACGCTGTCCATTCTTGGAGGTGAGGGTTGCAGATCTGAAGGTTTCTTGTCAGATCTAGCTTTGTGAAGGATAGATCTTACAGATTTAGTCCTGTATGTTGCAGATCTAGCCTTGTATATTGCAGATCTGAGGGTTTTGCAGTAGATCCAGCTTGAGGAGTGACAGATCTGAGGAGATATTGACAGATCTAGTCCAGATCTGAAGGGGAAACACCAGATCTAGCCCTAGAGGCTGTAGATCTGAGGGGATAGTTCCAGATCTAGCATAGATCTGAGGGATTGGCAGCAGATTGGGTTTTGGAGGACGCAGATCAGGAAAGGGAGGACGCAGTTGTGATAGGAGGCTTCAGATTGTTAAGAAGCTAGTAGAAGATGAAGATATGGCTGATTTGTTAATGTGAAGCTTGCTGCCTTACTTTGATTGATTTGTGACTCATTGCATCTCCTTGGAGAGACTCAAGCACTTCAGTCAAGAAGTTATCAACAATTTTCGAAACCCAAATTTTAGAAGATATTATTTTTAATACCAAAATACTATAATACTATAAAATATAGGTGCAATAAACTATTATTTTGATCAACAAGACTCTAAATAAGCATTAATTTGCATCCATTTATATAATTAGTTAAACTAAATTATATAGTTGATAATAGGATAGTAGAATATATTATAGGGTACTTTCAGAATGAAATACATTTTGTTCATTCATTGGAAAGCTTCACAAACCACTGTGATAATAGAGTTCTCAGCGCTAATACAATTATTTTGTCGATCTGTGCATATATTTCTCAATATCCCCTTCCCATATGGGAAAGGAGTGGACTAGTCACTTACCTCACAAGGTCCTTATGGAGTTGTTGTTCCAGGCCACACGTGCACACCATTTTACCAACAAGACAATTTAGTAGACAACTCGACAAGGCCTTGGAGCTGGGTGCCCCCAAATCCACACAGCCAACCATCCATCAGGAGAATTTTTCCATGCCTGGATGTTAGGAGAGCTTGCTCAAATTTGGGCTTCCCACAAGGATCATACTGTAGAGCCCTATCAGTCCCAGACACACTCCAAAGGACATCATCCACTAGTCCAAAAAAAATTTTGCGGTCATTGAGGACTCTAGCAGGGAGACCCCCCTTGATCTAATTGCTCGTCCTCACCTGTCAGCACTAGCATACCATGACTAGTTCAAACTAAAGTTCCTTTGGTCCTCAGATATCATACATATTATCTTTTTCTTGTAATTACTTTATCTCCACTCCGAGTCATGTACTTTCTTATCTTCTCTTGTTGTTCTGCTTCTAGCACAATTAAAAATCTGTTTTGATATGATTTTTAGCATCTTTATAGTCCACACTTCCACACTTCCACATTGTATTTTGGCTAGTGATGTACTCTTATAATCCCATTGACCTAACATTTTCCCCAAGGAAAACCTTGTGGGGAAACCCAAGAGATGCTTCCTCATGTTTGTGGATGGCATCCCTAGTAACCCTGTTCGCTAAAGTCATAGACTAGTGTGCCTAACCAGGAGGGTTGAACTAGGCAGATGCCCAACAACATGAAAAAAAACCAGTTGAGCTAACCCTTGGTCTTCCCATTGACATACTCCTTTGATCATTTGCTGGACATTAATAAACTTATATTATCAAACTTTGGTTTTTACAAATACTGCAACAAAAAAGGTGGTTTGACAAACAATGCAACAAATCAGAACTCATATTTTAATAATTTAGACGATAAGAGGTATTCCAAAAATCATTGACAAAGACAGCCATGCTTTTATCTAGATTTGCATTTGAAAAAATTGTCAACTTATCTGTTATATTGTCAACTTGAAATGTGAAATCCAGATATGAAAACTAGATATGAAAGTATTTCAAAAATCACCTCTTGGGTATTAAAATAAGAATGGAGCTGTACAGGATGGCATCAAGGCCAATGAGAAAAATTACAATTAATT